>BPLR01007515.1:0-45213 GCA_021605095.1 Caerostris extrusa
CACCGCTTTGATGTTCCGGATGTTCCTTAATGGAACAGGTCGGTAAATTAATAGAATTACCCCTTTGTAAATGATACATTATCTAAATCAGTATTACAGTTAGTATATTAGTCACTACTTAATATTGTCTCTTGTTCCAAAACTGAAATATGATGCGACTTTACACATTCCCAAAAAGAGAAACGCCCATTGATACGCTTAATGTAGTAAAATTTCTATTTCATATAAGTAAGAAATTGAAGCCATGCTTTGAAACTATAGAAAAGGGACCATTTTCTCTTGAACGAATCAGATATTTTGAAGGCATTATGTGAGCCCAGCAGGAAAAATTAAAACTGAAGACAGATAATCGGCTGGTACTTTCTGGATGTTACGATTTCAAATATTTATACGATTTATTGAGAACAACTACAACAAAATATGATATTGGTCTGATGAACTTCAGATTGACATTACCTGTTGATACACAGGACTGCGAGTATTTGTATGTACAGGTCAGAGAAAAATCTTAAAAATTTATATTTTAAATTCAAACAATGCGTTACACCAAGATTGTGGTATCATGACTTCAAATATACTAAAAATGGGGAGTTTTCATTAGACAGCTCAATGCAGCATCAAAAGACAAACCCATCATTTAAAATAGTTTTGAGGAACATGTGCAGTTTTCTAAAAATATGGTGATTTATGTGGATCTGAGATTTATTTTTCAAACAAAGTCTGAAGTCTTGTTTTCTTTTTATTCGTTTATTGTCTCCAAAGGTTTATGAAAATCATTTCTCTGTATTTCTTCTGAGTATTTCTGTTCCACTTTTCTTAATAATCTTTTTAAAAATTTGATGTTTGAATTGTGGGCAGAATCTATATGTTTTTATTTTTTAAAAAATCTAAAGCTACAGAAAGATAATAAAAATGATAAAACCACCATTGGCAAATACTTTTCTGCTTTTTAACTTATCAGCTTTATTTGCTTAAAAATTGCTTTGAAGCAAAAGGAACCCATATTTTATAAATATTTTCACAATAATTAAATTAAAATTTTATCTTTCCCTTTAATTTAATATGACCTTTCAATTAGTTTCCTAAAACAGTATAAAAGTTTATTTCTGAATTTTTACCCTAAATAGTTAAAATGTTGGTATAAGTTCGAAAAATATTTTCTTTTTACTTAGTTAATATTATTTATCCTATAATTAAAAATAAAATAATTCTAACAAACTTGGATGTCACGTTTTATGGTTATCTTGAATAACACGAAGATTATTAATATTTTAATGAGGGATTAATCAATAAAACACATTTTCTGTTAACTAGCATATTTGTGATTTTGTTTATAAGAGAATATGAGATTATGAACAAAGATACGTATTTTAATAAAGTAAAATTATGGCACAGTTAACTAAAATGAATATTATAAAATTATTTGAGGTATTTAATCTGAATACGTTTCCTTCCAAAATATATTTAATGAATGTTCTATACTTATTCTCTTTTATCAAGTTTACCTACAATTTAAGAATAAAGAAATGTGATCAAGTTATAAAATGTTAAATTACAAATTTTAACAGATAATCTGTGTTATGTCAAATGATTAACGCATTATTATACAATTTTGTGCATTTTAACATCATAAAGAGCCATTGAGCATCATCTAAAATAATTAATGAATTCCTTGTTGAAATTCATATTTCTTAATAAAAGTGAACTAACTGTGAATTAATGACTTCTATGTCAGAAGAAGTTAAGAAATTTCTGTTCCTTCTTCGCTCAACAAGCCATATTAAACCCATAGACTATTGTGGGATTTGACAACATACTTAGCAGTTGCTGGGCTGATTGAGCAGATGCTTTGTTATTTTCCTAATTCTGAACACAATGGTGCACTAATCTACTTGAGAAACACTACTTGAAGGCATCTTGCTCTACAGAGAACAGTTATAGTATTTAACTAGCATTAATGACCTGATCAAAATTATAAATTTGTCTTGATTTTTTACATATTTTACACGAACACACACACATACATATATATATGACATGAACCTCAGAAATAGTAAATTCAAATAGATAACAAAGAAAATATCCAAGAAAAGAAAACAAAGAAAATGAACAATAAACGGACTTATTAGAAACACAGTCAATTTACATAAAAGCCGTAACAGTATTCAATTTACATAAATTTCCATGTTAATACCATAGAATAAAAAAATCCACTGAAAACAGAAAAAAAAAAGAAGAATTAAAAATGAATTAATTCCAGAACCAAAGGGCTCATAAGCTTCATCAACAAAACTGAAAATCATATGATATAAATAACAACAAAGTTACACTGCAGACGAAGATAAAAAAAATGAAAAAGCTACATATGTATATAATAAACAAGACAGGGTGATATTATATATATTGAAGATCTGCGATTCCACTAAAGGCTTCCTGTCTACCAACATGAATGTTATGATAACTTTCGAGAAGACTTTCAGGGGTAATTGCCTCTCATTTATGAATCGTATGGAATATAACTCGGAAAACTTACCCCAGATAGACTATCGATGCGAGATGTCTTGCACAAGGTGTCACAATTTTATATCGAATCTCCTCGTTTCTGAAAAGCAGTACTCACAATAGAAGCCACCAGCACAAACAAACTTAAGCCCTCCGAAGCCAGCTGTTTTTGTTAGCCTTGGGCTACGAGCTCCAAAATTGGTTCCAAAATTAAATATGTCAAAATACAAATTATTAAATCTTAGTTTAAATTTTTCTTAAAATAATGTGTCATCTCATTTCTGTATTGTACTTTTGAAATTTCTTTAAAAAACTCAAATGCTAATAATAAAAAATAATAAGACCTGTTATGGCAAATATTTTTCTATTTTTCTCGCTATGGCAAATGCAATTTTTTTCTGAATTATTTTTACATAGTAGTAAACAAAAGAGTTTTAAGCAAGTAATTAAAAGATAAAAATATTAAGATAGACGTGTGGTATACTGTGTATTAGCAGAATTTTCATTCGTTTTAAATTACTTTCTCTTTGTTAATATAAAGTCTTTTTAAAGAATGTAATAATTATTTCAATGGAACATATATTATTTAAATATTCCCAACTAAATTGCTGCGCAAATTAAATTGAAAAAAACAAAAAAAAAAAATAATAATAACCGCCAGTAAATGTTTTTAGAAAACAAATTAGACACAATTCCAAGTGACGGTTTTAAATGCATTTTTTGTAATTGATTTGTTGAAGAGATTTTTTCAACATTTCTGTTATAGTTAAATAACGGCTAACTTAAAAGAACGCCGTTCACTTCTATCTTCTTGTGTAGATCCGTTTCGGAGACAGCAGTGAAAGGGTCTTGCGAATTGCACTTTTCTCTGGTATGTTTTGTTCCATCTGCTTATCAATCGATGGGTTGGGAAAGATCGAACTGAATACATAAAGCAACCTGTTCTTTTGGAGGGATAGGAATCCATTATCTTCTCGGGAAAATCTCAGCACTCAAGGAACGGGAACACTGGCGGACATTATGCAAACGAAACTTTCCAAATGCGTATTTCATAGCCAACAGCGGGCTTCCTACCGATAATCGTATCAGAGCACATTAGCTAACCAGTAATATTTTTGGGTTCGGAAAATTTCGAAAATATGCCGTTTTACGGCTTAAAGTCAGATAGAATATTTTTCTCGCAAATCCATTATCAAATCTCTCTATCCGAGAGTTCTGCGTCATTTCTTTTAAAGAGGGAGGTAGAATGGTTTGTTGTCGAGTCATTATTTTTTTCTTCTGTTTAAGCTTAGTAAAATGTATAATGAAACGTATCAATTTTTATTTTTATTTTTTTGAAAATCATTTCTCAGGTTTCATGGAAACTGACTTCAAATATCGGAAAGCATCTGTATAGAATCTGATTTGAACATTATTGAAGTATTATTTTATTTCTTTTATTCTAATTTTTAATTTGAAGGTTACGATCTTGGAAATGCTCCTGTTTTAGAAAAAAATTAAAAATTAATAAAACTGATAAATATAATAAGATTATATTCATTTAGGAAAAACTACTGGAATAGATTATATAATGGATTTTAAAGAATAATCAGAAATACTTTTGATGATAAATATAATTTTAATTTCTTGAAAAATTTGCAAGTTTAACAAATAGTGAAAAAAAAAACTATTGATACAATTAGTAAAAGGTGATATTATTTGTGAAGATAGTTATATATAGTTATAGGTAATATTGCTATTGATATAGTTAGTAAAAGTGGCATCCATTTTGCTATAAAACACTAAATTCTATTATTGTTGGTGTTTAATGAAAAGGAACCTTTTATTTAAGAATTTAGTAAAATTTACTTTAAGAAATTTTGATTTCTTTGATTGAAATAATATCGTAAAAGAATGAATAAAATTATTTTCATAAGGATAATCTTTCATCTTTTGTTAAGTAAAATTTTTTATTGAAGATTCATTAAGTTTTTGTATTTAGTTCGAAGCCATAACATATAGATAGATATCACGTTAGGTTTCAAGCCAGGAGTTCCCCAAACTTTCGTATCTTTCCTGGATATGAGCGCGATAAATCTGTGAACCGGATTTTTCAAGAAGGAAAAGGGGAGATGGGAATTCTCCCCAAAAACCACTCTGTTAGATGTTCCTTCAAATTTGATGTGGCACAATTTCACTCACTTTTAGCAAAACTGTAAAGAGGCATCTTAATTTAGGCACAGTGATGTGATGTAGGATATTTAGTTCAGAAAATGCTATTTTTTATTCTTACTACTGAATGAAGAATAATATAAAAAGGTTAAAAATTACTAATTATATAAACAAATGGAATAATAAAAAAATTGACTAATTATGCAAACAAAAAATGGCAAATACAAATAGGACTTATAAAAATATTCAGCTATTAAAAGTCATTAATGGAAAGCCAAACCGCTGATTGTATTAAGCATTAGAAATATAAAACCAGTCTTTAAAATTTTGGTATTAAACATTTGAACTAATAAACTAATTAACAAGTTGGATTCGATAAAAGCAAACAAAACTAATGAAGTCCGTATTATTTTGAAATGACCAAACTGAGAAGAGAACTGTAAATTTGATTTACTTACAAAATTGTAGATGTTATATTATTTTGTTACTTTTTCCAATGTTTCTTGAAAAAATTAGATTTAGAATAATTCTGGAATTTTGATTATTGAGAAGTATAATCGAAATATCTAAGTAAGTCACATAATGAGAAAAAAAGTGAAGTTTCTTATGCATAGTTTTCATAAATGAGAATATGTTCCTTTATTTTTTTATATAATGCTATATAATGTCGTACTATGACTATGTTATAAGCATCGTAAAGTGAGGTGTTCATGTGATCAATCGTTTATTTAAATATCCTTTAATTACATTTAAAATATTAATTATACTTTGTTCTATAATATTGCACTAATGTTATTATATATATATATGGTGCAATTTGTTTTCATCAATAAAGTAAGAATCAAATTGGAATGCAAACAAAATATTATTATTATTTTTTTGTCTATCTATATTAATCTCTATATTTGTATATTAAGAATATTCAATCAATATAGGTAATGTTTTAAAGAAATATTTTTGTTATTCTAAAATGTTACACTGCATACATTATTTTTAAAAGGTGGTTTACTTAAAAGTTTCTTAATAGCTTTCAGAATTTACTAAAAAACTTGTAATTTGTCTTTTATTTTTAAAAACTATGTACTTAAAAAAACCCCTCATTATGAAAGATATTTGAAAACTACTTAATCATGATATTAAGGTTTCAATGTACACAAAAATATTATTAAAGTTATAATTGGAACAGTTCTATTTCAGAAATATATGAGTTGTATGACAGAAGACTACCCTACCTTCTTAGGCAACTCTACAGATACATAATTCGACTAAAGTCTACAGAATATACAACACATTCAATTAATTAAATAGCTTCTCCTGTTCACGCGAGATATTCTATAGCCTCTTACTCTACGAAGTCGGGTATTATCATTCAACAGGATAAATTAAAGACCAATTGTGCTCATGCATAATGGGCGCACATAAGGATCGAGTGAGGATTATAGTTGGGATCTACAGTAAGTAAACCTCTGGGAATGAACGTGAGTAAATCTGCTGACAGCTTGGAACTGGTGTGACTTACAGAACATTGCCAGTCATGAGTCTCGTTTCTGGAATAGAATGATAGTTTGGTTTGAATTCTCACGGGATGATTAAATTAATTAAAACGCTTAAGATTTTTGATGCTAATTAACAAGTTAAATTAATGCTTATTGACCCTTGATATTTTGAAATTTTACCATCCTGTCAAAAATGTAATCAAATTTGAAATGCACAGCGTTCATGCAGAAACAAAAACATCTTTAAATGAAATATGGAAATCGCATGAAAAAGAATTAGCGTTAATCTATATTTCATGTTTCTTATAAATCATAAATAATTAGCATTTCGGTTAAACTTTCTCGATTGTAGCTTTTAATAATAAAATTCATTTATCCTTATTTATTGACGCTTGATTATTATTTGATACATGATTTACTCTATATCGTACTCTTTATATTGGTGAAATATAAGAGAATTTATGAAATATCACTTTTAAGTAATTTTTTTAAATTATAACTATTTTTTTTGATAAATTAAAATTTATAGTAGTAGTTTGAGGTCATTTTGAAAAGGTTAAGTCTTAAAAAATCTTAAACCATATAAAAAAACTATATACATTATTATGATTACAGTTCAAATAAACATCAATGGTAATGAAATAGCGTTTTTTTTTCAAACATATATTTTCATTCAATAAAAGATCTTATTTAAGAGTTTCATTCCTTATTAAAATTATATCGTCTGTCATTCTTAATTAAAAAATTAATATTATAATTAAATTAGAGAATTAAGAAGGAGATGTGTAATTAAATATTTCTGCAACAGATATATAATCAACATTTTTTTCTAAAATATCCATTAATATAGAATAAGGTGTGAACAAAGAAATATGGGTATATACGGAATGTACGGTAAAGCATTTTTAGCATTCTAAAAAGGGAAAATTCTTATGTTCTTGAAAATAAATAGAAAACATTCTGATAAAATATAGATGTTCATCCTAAACTAATCATGATCTAAAATAAAAATTGTATGCTTGCTGAATTTGTACAATCCATTAATCAATTACGAAAAGAAAATACTTTCTTCTTTTTAAAGATTAGAATAAGGCGTGTAAGCAGTTATAAAAGAAAAAAATCACATTATTAGATCTTTTAAAAATTATTCTTATGCTTTGTAGTTAAACTAAAAGTTTTAGTAGATGATTTATATCTAAATATTTTTTATCAACTGTACACTAAGCATTTATGACAATGAAGAATAACTTGGATTACTGGAGTTAAGCTAGAAAAATATTTTGAAATCATTGATGCTATTTTTAAAATACCTTTCAGTGTTTAATATAACAAACATATAAAGTATTTGACAATTACATAATTATAAAGTTAGGGAATTAAAATATTAAGTATTTAATTCATAATTTTTAATTCGGAGAATGATTCGCCACAAAGTTTATAAGTTAAAACAAAAAATTAAATTCATGAATTAAAAACAGTTATCATTAATTTTACGAAATTAAAAAAAAAGAGAATTTAAACATACTTGTAATTATTCGCTTATTTCATCATTTGTTTAGAGGAGAAAACAAATGAATTGTATGAGTATCACATTTATAAGTTAGTTACAGATTATAATTGACATTTAATGAATTTTGATGAACTGAGTTTGTTTATTTAGAAAAAGATTTGTAAGATATAGGAAGCCTACTACATGTATTAAATTATAATTTTTAAAAAACTTTTTATACATTTTTTTTCTTTTAAATTATCTTAGAGTAGTTTCCATAACAACAAAGGCTACTTTATTTAACTATAAATGTTCACACATTATTTTAGTCGTTAGAAACAAACATTATATTATAAATTTTTAGTCGACATATTTTTTCTTAAACTCTGGTATACTAGTATTTTTCTGTAAACTACAAGTCAGAAACGCTGTTCAGAGCTAAGAATAAAAGATCTTTTATCCAACAAGACAATTCCCAACGATCGCGTGAACTTTGAAAAAGCGACTTTAAACAACATATCAAGATCTTTGGCCTATTTCTTCTTCGAAACTACCCCCAGGTTCTCATCATAACAAAAACAAATACCAAGACCCCATTGTAAAGTTGGTTTCCCTCTCTCCTTCGAGGCAATGCACACGCGGGACACGCAAATCTGAGTGAAGCTAAGCAAATAATTTTCCATTTGTCATTGATTCGGGACAGTTTTCCTGCAGTTTGCTTCCCTCTGGGGTCTGCGTGAGAGTTTTCCACCGTTCGCCCAGATGCAACAAGCGGGCCATCAACGCTCGTGTAGTTCCGGATCATCACGAACCTCGATCGACGTCACATGCGAAGAAATCAAATCTCCTGTAAGATATTTCGCCGCACTTCTAGTCTTCAGACAAGTTAGACAAGTTTGCTACCACACTCAGAATGTTCACAGAGAAGTGTTGAATATTGCCATTCGGTTCGGTTTCGAATTCTAGCTGGGAGAATGTCGTATTGATAGGAAGAACTTGTAAGAAGCCTTTTAAACTTCATTCATGAACTTAAACTCTGAATTCAGTAATTTTATTTGAAGCAAATATTTTAGTATTGATTGCATTTAATAATTAATTATAAACCAGCGAATAACTTATGTGACCAACTTGTTAATCTAACATACATGTAAATTTATAACGAAACAAAATTTATAAAAAAGATTGACAAGATTTAAAACTTTTGTTTGTTATAAAGGTTTTTCTTTGAAATTTTTTTTTAAATGGTTGTTGACATAAAATGACTAATAAACTATTAAAACAGCAGTAGGGCATTAATTCTGTTTAAGAAATTGATGTTTCAAAACATTCTAAAATTTAGTATAAAAAATAATACAAAATAAAACAAGATAAATTAAATAAACTTTTAGCTAACAGTTCATTTTTATTTAAAATTGCAATTAGCCTTAAATTTGTAAAGTTAATTTATATTTATTTCTGACAAAATGTATTATTTGACAACTATAGATAGTATTACAGTATGTAACAAATGTTATGATTCATATTTATTTGTAACCAAATGTAAAATTTATTTCATCAATCTTATATAGTATTTTAATATTCAAGAGTCCATTTGCTTTGCATTTTAAACTAAAAGTTAGAAAATATAAACTAAAGTTTGGGGATATTTCAGTAAGTGAAAAGCTGCATTATGCTGATCTGAAAAGTTTGTTGATTTTTCGTTATTTCAACATTGTCATGTATTTAGAAAATTGCTTTTATTTTTACGAAGTCTTTTATATGGCATATATATTTAGTTGATTTCTTTTAAGCGCTTACCAGATTTGAATTCTGAAATCTATTTAAAATACAAATAGTATCCGATTATCAATGATCTTGAATCTCATAACTGTGTATGTTAGTGATATTGTATTATGGCAATAGGAAAATTGGATAAACAAATATGGAAAAATAAAAACGATTTGGTGAAATGAAACTTTATTTGCCAGATGGAATTTCCAGTATATTTATTTGCTTTTCTGAATAAACTATTGTGTTTCAAATAATTCGATGGGTCGCGTGCTATTTCAATGTCGATATTAAAAACTATACGTATCTGTTTTCTGTGCTGAGCCTTAGGGTTTCGTGATGACATTAGGATACTTCACTAAACATTTTATATAATATTTATTCGAGCGGTTTTGATTTTTCTCATGAACATCGATCGATATTTAACTTGTGATTGAAATATAAATTTTCAATTCAATATTGGATCAAATTTCATGATTTTAAGGTAATAACAATTAACAAATTATTTTTTTGTCAGTAATTTTCCTTCAAAACTCTATTAAAGTTTAAGTCTTATTAAAAGTTTATTCAGAAAAATTTACGTAAAATTTAATTCTGATGCTATTAATTTTTAAAGAAATAAAAATGTTCACAAAAATATTACAAATAGAAAATATGCAATATTATTAGTAATTTTTCTAATAATTATAAATGTAGAAAAATTATTAATAAAATTTAATTAAATTTAAAGTTGAAAATATATAAAATTTATTTATCACTCTATTAGTTTTATATGTTATTTTATTACTAAAAATGTAAGTAAATCAAAATGAGATTTTTTAATTTACAATAAAAATTTGTTGATGTATTTCAATTTATAATCACAGTTTTTAGATAATTTATTGCTTTAAAAATTATTTTTTTATAAACGTACTTATTTTTTAATTAACGGTGTAGTTAAATTAAAAAAATATTTTTTTTTTATTTTTCTCTGCATTCTGATTTTGGCAACATGTTCTATTTATTATGAAAGGATTCACATTTTGCTTTAAACAATACAGTCTCCACTTTTGACTAAGGCTGTCAAAAATGAGAATTCAAATCCACTGGTTGTTAATAACGCAATAAGTAAATATCGATTAAAGTAGTTTATTATAATCTAAGTTTTCATTTTAAATTATATTCCTAACAATAATTTGGTGGATTTGAAGAACTTGCAGAAATTATTATCATCTTTTAATAATTTAACCTAATTTTCCTTTCCTTTAAACATTTTAGACTATCAGCACAAATTTTTCATAACATTGCATATTTCTATAGAATAATATGAATAATCTACAGAATATAAGATAGTAATTTGTAGATTTATTTAAAAATGTAATTATTATATTTTTTCTTTTTCAACCATTTTTTTTTAACATATACTTTCTATTTTATCTCAATCACTTTTTATCACTTTTATAAGCACTTGCTCACTTCCATTAATTATAATATAAATATTTATAACACTGAGAATTAATTTGATGAAATAAAACTTTATCGTGTTTTGCCTAAAAAATGTAGCAGTTTAATACTGGAACCTAAATTACTAGAAAAATAAAAATAAAATTTTTAAAATAAATAAAATAGAAATAAATCTGCTAATTATGGTACAACCAAAAAGGTTTTCCAATGAAAAGCAAATAAAAACATTTTTATTTCATTTAAAAAAAGGCAATTAAGATTGCTTGATTAAAATATGTTAAAAGTTATTTCAGTTTATAATTTAGAATTAATCTCTTTTTCTTTTCTTTAAAAAACGAATTTTAATGCATGTTTACTTCAATATAATCTTTTATATAATGCAATTTTGTTTGCATAGATGTTTCTCCATTATTTTTGACTGAATATTTTTCTCAGTTGTGCTCATTTCTTCTTATGAATGTGTTATTAAGGATCTCAGCAGTTTTCACTTTACCTCAATAACTAAAATAGTGAGACAGAAATATTAAAGGATAAAGATAAAGTTTAAAATATATTAAAAACAGTTGCATACAAAAAATTATGTAGTAAAATTATAAATTATGTATATGACCTACATTCGTAAAATACACTAAAAAATTCATTAAAAAGTCAATAATATTTTAGAGATTTTTTTTTTTTCTCAAAGAAACGGTTTGGAAATAACCTTTACACACAAAGCCAGTATTGACTCACAAACATCAGTGTTCCGTTCAGTTATTTTGTAAACATTTAATATCTGCAAAAAATGAACTGAATAAAACATTCTTCGTTCGTATTATCTTTCTGCTGATGGGGGAAATAATAACCCCGCACCTGTTATGTTTGTTGTAAGTCAGAAGACGGTTTGTGATGCTTTTTGATTAAAGTCAGCAAATACTGAATCCGTATCCTTTGCTGGACTCCCAGTATAAAAGTCCCATGAAGTGGAAAATTCAGTCGACCGATTGGATAAATGGAAAAATATCCTTTTAATAAGTTTTTGTTTCCAATAGTAGGAGTGGTTGTCCACTTCAGGTGACGTTGCTCAAGCTGAAATGCAAAGGAATGGCATGTGCCTGTGACAACAAAACAGCTTGCAGTTTCCACTTGACTGCTATTTGTAACGAGCAAACGCTACAAGTTTTATTAACTGCATAATTCCTTGTCTCCATACATTTTTTGAGACGAAATGTAATTTTTGTTATTCTGAGAGTAGATATTACTGCATTGATCTTTTAAATGAGCGGTGTTTTAGAAAACTGATTTTAGGACAAGTAAACAGTTGAGTAGATTGTGGTGTGCAAAAAAAAAAAATAATAAATAAATAATAACTAATAACAATAATGGGTTTTGATGCCGTTAAGAAAAAATGTTGCAGAAAATGGGTTCAATATTATAAATCTGAGTTGTATGTACAGTTTTTAAATGGGAAAATGACTTTACAAGTGTACAAAAAGTAATTAAACTGAATTAATGGACTTACAGGTATTTTAAGCCAACATATTTTGTAAAATATAAATTCTTTATATAGTATACAACACCATTAATTGAAATGCTTGTTGCCTAATAAATATTTTTTTCATAGCTATTATATTAATTTAGCTTACATTTTCATAAAATTTCTCAATAGTGTTGAATTGTGTTACTATATTTCTTGAAAACACTTTTTCTACATATGAAAGTCTCATATCGGATGCGCTGCAATTTCAATTATTATGAATTACATTTTTTTATCTCTAGCTAAATTTTTTTTATCTCTATCTCTATATTATTGAAACCATTACTTAATATTATTTGATATTTAATAAATTCACTACCATAAAACTTTTTATTAATTGCTAAAAGTATTTCTCGCGGCATAATTTTTTTCATATTTAAAATATTAATGATATTTAAATATGTAAAGTTTAAAATCTGTACAGAATGAAATGTTAAAATATTTTTCCAAAGAAATCTTAAAGTTTATGAATTTTAAATTATACATTTTTCGTAAAATTTATATTAAACATGTAATAATAATTTTTTGTTAAGCAATTTTTCTGAAGAATAAGAAAATAAAATTATTTATTGAGAACTAAACTGTTGAAAGCAAACAAAGAAGTACTCAATGCACATGAAGAAATGCTAAACTTTATAAGATTTTTAAATAATTACAAATTGATTTAATGAATCCAAAAAATGTAGCACTTTTGATCAAGCAATAAATATGTTTTGAAAATAAATATATATACTTACTCAAGAGAAATGTTATACATAAGTGAGACAAAATGCTTTTATGAAAAATTAAAACTTGCTTTGGACATCAATTTCAGCTATAATTAAGCATTCTGGTTTAAACACTTGTAATTAGTTCGTAAAAAATTAGCTAGCAAAAAGAAATTTTCCAAGAAAAAATTACAAATAATTAAAAATTTTAAATGAATGAGACCATTACAGCTTTAAAATGAAAAAAAAAAATTAGGAAAAAACTAATAAATTTCTCACCGAAATTTGCAAATATATTTTCATTGAAATGAATTTCACAGACTTTTACAAAAATATATATAGATAGATAAAATACTAAACTTTTCTATAACGCTTTTGTTTTTAGAAAAGTCAATTAATAATTGCTCATGCATTATAATTAAACATCGCTCATATATGACAATTAATAATTGCTCATATATGCAAGAAGATATTTTAACATTTCTTATAAATTTTTCCCTGATATTTCTCATTGCTGGAGAGTGGACTTCATTTTTTATATGAAGCTTTCTCACAATTTTGGCTAATTAACTATATTGATATGGTGGTTCTATATATTCTCTCTTTCCATTTTTAGACAAACAATACTGCATTTTAATCATAAAGAACCTGTCTTTTATTTTAAGAAATATTATTATTGACACTAATAGAAAATGCAGCACAAATCATATCAGATAAATAGTCAGCGGAGTTTCTAGAGGTGTCACAAGAGAAACCATTTCAAGCCGGGTTATCATTATTCCATTTCAACGGCGTCATAATTTTTGTTTTTCATTTTGAAACTTCTCTATACACCCTCATATCTTCTCATGCAATTCATTTTTGCATAAAGTTTGATAAAGAACGTGGTTTCCTCTTATCTTCATTCATATGGCGATTGGCAGTGGTTGGTTCAATAACTAAAATGAGATAAAAGCCTCAGTTTCAGTGACATGCTTCATTGGGCTCTTTTTATGGGTGAGTTAAACATTGGATTATGTTCACAAATATCTTTTGAAATGGCGAGTTATACCACTGAGGATAAATTCCGCATATGATAATTTAGTGTACCGTGAGTCTTTAAGCACCGATTTTCATCGCAGTTAGTGTTTATTTTTGGAGTATAAGAAACTATTCTAACTATAAATAATGCATTTTAAGTGAATAATTCAACAAAGAAGATGAAAAAAATAAAATGTATTATTAATATAGCAACTAATATATTCAAGAGAATAAATAAACAATATAATAAAATACCAGTTCAACCATTATGTTTTAAAATTATGGTACAGTAAAAAAGGCAAGAGAAATATAAATCTATAGCACTTTAAATTTGAGCAGTGAAAGTCTTTAGTAAGAATTTAGAATGGCTCATATCTTTTCAAATATGATCAGTTTGTTAACAATTTGGTTTATGTGATCTGTAATTACTTTCTTATTCTTTTTAGCTTTTAGGATAATTTATTTTTTTACAATTTATTACTTCCTGTAATTTAACTTTTATTGTTTGCTTTTCAAAGCCAAAATAATACTTTTATAGGTTATTACTGTTTCATATAGCGTTGAAATTTAGATATTTACATTGACAAGTTTTCTAAAAATTAAAATCTGATGTTTATGTGACTGACAGCACATGATAAAAGAATGTTCCTAATGCAAATATAAAGGATTATATAGGACGCTCCGCACACAAGAATTGAACATAACAAGTAATATAAAAAAAAAAAAAATTCTAAAGTCAATTCCTACTTTTTTTCACTATATTGCAGAAAAGTTCTTTAGAAATAAGGTTGAAATTTTCCTCTTACATCTGGCGCCATCTATTATGAGATACATTCAATTTAAATCTAAAAAAACTAAAATTAATTAATTAAACTTAATTAATGAATTAATATTTGAAAAAAAACTGTATTAACATCAAGTGTCATCCTCTACCAGATAAAAAAATGTATTTGAACATGAGTGGATAAATAAAAAGTATTCTATTAACGATTGAAAATTTGAACAGGATATATATAGGGAGAGTGTGTGCTAATAGTAGGAATTGAAAAAAGCCAATGATTAACTGAAATATATTATTATAAAATTATATTAATTTTTGTTTAATTCTTAATTTTTATTTTTCATTTTAAATATGTTACTCTTATGTTTAACTTACTACTAACATTTTCAATTTTTTATAATTAAATACGAATTTTACATAAAAGGTTAATTTTTAACATTTATTAGTAGAAAATAATTTTTGTCCAATTTAATCTGTTAGCATTTTGAAATTCGTTCTTTCAGACGAAATTCATTACTACAAGTACACAAAGTTGCAACTAATTTGTTGTTATAAAAGTCAAAATATAAATAGCATTTTTGACCAGGTGCTTTTCAACAATAGAAAAGGATTTTCATCAAAATATAAGAAATGCTATTCTGTTGTTTATTTGCTAAAAAAAACTTCAGAATCGATATTCTGATTAAAATCCCTTTTAAAATTATAACAATGAAATTTTCCTTAACACAATTTCATTTCTCCTTTCTTATGATTGAAATACAATAAATAAGGAATCATAAATCTAGAAAAACATCTGCTATTTTTTAGGCTTCTTACTTTTACTCTTTTTTAAGAAATACTCTTATTTTAAATACACATATTAAAAAAAAACTATAAAATATCTGTTTACATCATTTGCGTTATAATGAGATATGTTTAGAACACATGTATAGAAAATGAAATGATTCAATTTTAAGAAAGCAACAACTTCTAGCAGTTGCTCATGGAACGTTACAAGCAGTACATGATGAAATCTTTCTTGGCTGATTATGCAGGACTTGGTAAGGAATGTAATTAGTCCTAATATCACTTTCAGATAAATGTCCCCTCACATTCTCCTGTTGTTTCTCCAGATCTTCAATATTTTGTGGTGCCTGAATCTGATAGCCAACAATATCCTATTCATGCTCAGTTGGCGAAAAGTCTTACGAGCTACAGACCAAGGATGAGTACCAACATCAGGGAGGCAGTCTAGAGGTTTTGCGAACCATATAAAGTCTTACTGGTCAATGGCCCCACAATTATGACACAAACGAGAGAAAAACACAAAAATACAATTATGAAGGCTTGCTGGAATACGACCCCACAATAACACACGAATGTAACAGAAACGAGTTCAGGACGTTACGAACATATCATTGAGATATTAAACACAAGACTACTGAGGAGAATGCGCAGAAAGAGAATGTAAGAGATAGCACCGTCTCCACTATAGGAAGAGTATTGACTGTTTGTCTTTGTAAAACATATCGTGCTTGTGAATGCTATAACGACTAAATAAACCAAAGCAGAAATGATTTGATACGTGATTGAAGCGAGTTTCATCACTGATTGTTATGTTATGCCACTTTTCCTAAAAACATTATAATAAGATTAGAAACAACTTCAGACTGCTTTACTTAGAATGTTGAGGAATTAAAAACAGTTGTTTTAAAGGGCACCGAGAGTATAACCTTACCTCAGCCAAATGACGTGAAATGATAGAAGTTATTACAGGGTGTATAGAAGAAATTGCATCACGTTGTATAGTATACTATGATGCCATTGAGACAGTTCAGGCCTGTCTCATAATCAACTGATCTTATCACACATTCATGCATTTCACTACCTTAATTCCACTTGTGAATTCCTTGCGGCAACAATACTTGCCCACACCTTAGCACAGAAGTGTACAGACGGTGCAGATGGCAGTCTATTACTTGATGTGACCAGCCCGCTCCAGCATTCCTGCTATTCAAACCTCATGGTAGAATAGTTGGGATACTAAAGTCGTCCAATTACCTAAAATATCTTCAATACAGCATTAATAACAGTATATCTGGGAAATGGCGCCATTGAATAAAAAATTACGCCAGTCAGTAATTGCTGTTTTATAGCTACGAACTGCGTAGTAGATGTACGTGATGTTACTGAAATGAATATTTATTATTTAAAATATTTAATCATTTGCAGTCTTGAGATTTAGAACATATGAAATTTCGAAATAATTGGATTTTCGTTTCTGTTTCTTTTTTTTTCCCTCTTCAAAAGAATGTACTCTCTTTACATATAGGATGTTCAAAGGGATATTTAGAATGTTTAATACCTATAACAAAACTTGTTTTATGTTCAGATGGTCCTACAACACACTTTATACATATCCAAATTTAACTATGGTTTCATTTCACGAGAGCAACTTACTGATATATAAATTGGAATAATATAAACAACATACAAAACCTTTTTGAAAACACGGTTTTGAGCAAATAATTATTGTTGATACAGAGGCTTCAAATGGATTAAGTAGCATTATTTATAAAAATGACCCCGCTATTTTAATAAAAACATTTAAAAATATTTTCCTAAATTTAAAAGTGTTTTCAGCAAAAATAAATCATTATATATCTCAGTGTTAGAATTTAATTTAATAAAAAAAAATTACATAAAAAGCAAATCAATGTAATACAACGAAATATATTATTTTATTTATGTAAATAATTAAAAGCTCCAGCAAATTTTATTTTACGTAAACAACATTTTATCTCCCAACAACATTTTATTTTAGGTAAGTTAAAAAAATGAAAAAAGAAGACCCCAATGTCGTCAATGAGACTAGACGTCAAAAATACGAATGCACATTGCGATACCAAACTTTCTTTATATTCTAGAAGATGTGTAATAGAGCGAGAAGATGACCATTATATTTTCTTTTTACAAGACAGATATAATAATAAATTCTTGTGTTCTTCTTTAATTTCATTCTCGGAATTTATTGATTCATCAGTTGAATCACTGAATGACAGTTGATCGTTTTTTCACATATATGTCAAGACATATATGTGAACACGTATAAAAATAATACGTATTCATCACGTATAAAATAATACGTGATGAAATAAGAAACTCCAATAAATAAACTCATATTCCTAGAGGAAAGAAGTAGAAAGGAATTCGATCTGTTCCTTCCAGTGCGTGGGAGTTTGTATACAAAAGAAGTAAAAGAGACCGCTCAAGCTAAAAGAGTTCTTATACAGCAGTGAATACGAAAGTGTATTTCATAACAAAATATATTCAATAATGATGTATATTATCATTATATACATAAAAAGTAACAATATGAATCAATATCACTATGACGACTGAAATTTTAGCCTTGTTTATTTATGAATATTCTAATATCTAGTCATGTGACGGTTGATATTTCTTGTAAAAAATATATAGTTGATCCTATGAATTACATATTAAATCATTGTAAGGAAACAAGTATTTTATACAGAAAAATTATAGATTTGAATGGCAAAATATAAACATGATTGGATCTTCGTGTAAATTAATGAATGCGTAATACATACATTTACATAAAAAAGTAAGAAGAAAAACAAAATTTAACTCATTATTACAGTTTTTCGGATAGAGAAAATCAGTATTTGTACAACCAACTTTTATTTATAAAATTCCTTAGATAACATCTTTAAGAGAAATTCATAGTTAATTATGGATTAGAATGATAAAATATAAACACCTGTATAATTACTATTTCAAAAAAGACAAATTTTTAAAAACATTATTTGCATCAGTTAAATGTAAACTAACTCCTGCATTTGACATATTGAAAAAAATGTCAATTTTTATGATGTAATTACATTGTAATAGAAGGATAATTTCTCACCAATTGGTAATCGATTCTCAATAGTTTAAATACAAATTTTCAAAATATGCTATTCTTTAAACATTAACATTGTTAACTTGAAAAGATAATTACTGATGTACAAGTGTTGATCTTTTTTACAAGGACAACACGGTATTGTCTGCTTTAACTAATCAAAGAAGAAAATTTGAACTGTAACTAATTAAATATTTAATTTCGCTTGCGTTGTTGATGCAAGAACAGCAAAACATCCAAAAACAAAAAGTTAAGAGGATTTTTCCCTTTAAAAATATTTTAACATGGAACAATTCTATGAGTAGCGTGTGATTTTTTTTTTTTTTTTTGAAGTTGTGTTGTTTATATCAGAAAAAATTACGAGATAGAAAAGTGCAATTAAGTTAAATTTGCTGTAAGTAATGATTAAATGAACATAAAATTTAATTAATTTAAGTTTTCTTTTTAAACTTTGAAGAAATAACATGAAAAAGGGATATGAGAGAAAGGAAACGTGAATATGTGGAATTGAAGTTTAACACAATTATATATATACTATATTTATATTAAGATTGTGATGTTTGCACATAATTTGGGTTAGAAAGGATGAACCAAAAATTTTAATGGAAAGTGTTGTCATAGATTCTTTCGTGAAAATGCGAGATTACAACAAAGAATATTGAATAAAAAAACCGAATGAAAAATATATGAAAAACCTTTTCCTTCATTCTTACCCACTTTCAAACTTTGATAGTTCCCTTTAAAAATTTAACATAGAACAATTCTATGAGTAGCAGTGGTTGTAATATGTTTTAGTTGTGATTTTTATTTTTAAAGTTGTGTTATTTATGTCAGAAAAGTTTACGAGATATAAAAGTGCAATTAAGTTAAATTTACTGTATATAATGATTAAATGAACATAAATTTAATTAATTTAAGTTTTCTTTTTTAAATTTTGAAAAAATAACATGAAAAAAGGGTGGGAGAGAAAGGGAATGTGAATATGTACAGAATTGAAGTTTAACACAGTAATATATATATATATATATATATATATATATTAAAATTTTTGGTTTATACTTTCTAACCCTACTAACCATACTTTCTACTCCCTAATCAAAAATTTTAATAGAAAGTGTTGTCATAGATTCTTTCGTGAAAACGCGAGATTACAACAGAGAATACTGAATAAAAACCGAAGGAAAATATATGAAAAACCTTTTCCTTCATTCTTACCCACTTTCAAACTTTGATAGTCCAGAAATTAGACGATAGCCCAAAGTAAACTGAAAGCAGGAAAGAGAAGATGGTTTTTCGTTGCAATTCTTTTATGCATCCCATTCGGATATTTTTTATGCATCTCCTTCAACCTTGTTAAAATATGTATCACACCGAATGCGAGACAGAAATATGTGCCGAGATAGGTTTCTTAGTATTTTTATTACATCTTCGAAAATAGTTCTCGAACTTGAATATTCTTTCACAGTTTTCGTTACGAACATTCTGGTGGAGCGAGAAACAAACGAGAAAAAAGATAAAAAGAAAGAAAAAAAAAAAAAAAGAGAGGAGCGAGGAAGAGAAAAATTGAAAAAAAAGAAGAAAAAAGAATAAAATGCTTGCGGCATAACTCATAGCACAAACTATCCTAATAGGAAAAAGATAGTTTTCAGGCATCTCTCTCATCCTTGTCAGAACAGACGATGTAAAAGCGATGCAAATGATGAAGCTGACACCTGGACAGATTTGAATTAAAGATGCAAAGAAAGAAAACAGAATTCCTCTCCCGTTTTCTTTCTTTTCACAGCTGCTAATGCTGTGGGTTTTTTCTTTTCTTTTCATTTTTCTGTTTCGGAAAGGAAGATTTAAGTCGCGATCTATAAGAAATATGTAAAGCATTTTTGACGTAAAAAATCATCAAGACATGGAAGGTTTTTATATTCTGATTAGGCTGCTGCTGCAGTTCTGGGATCAAAGAAACATAATGTACTTTTTTTGTCCCTGTTAACATATCCTATCTCATTATTCGAGACATCATTGCTTTATATCAAGAGAGGGATTTCTTTTGAACAGTAAAAGTCAAGCTTAATATTCACACCTCCCCGAATTTACTGATCCAAGATTTTGTGGGGTTTTGATGATAAATATAGGCTGGGTTAAATATTTCAGGCAGAAACAAAAGGAATCGTATGTAATTATGGAAGGAGGATAAGGCACAACTAAATTGAACAAGAAGTATTATGAATACATATTCGTATTTATTTAAATACAAAACTTTATTTTCTGCATTTTTTTTTTTTTTTTTTGGCTAAAGATGCAATATCTAAAACAAATAAAGGAAATGAAACACAGTAGTTTCAAAATTTAATCATCTGTACTGTTTTCTGTTTGTGGAATCATTTGTAATGTTGGATGAACATAAAGCGAAATTTCTGAAATGGGAAAAATACTTATTGAGCATAGTTGAATAAATTTTGAAGTTCATAATTTTTATGAACTAAAAATTTAATATGTAAAGCAAGTTGTTGAAAAGACGCAATTTTAAAATTTAATGTATGTAATTAGGAAATAAGCTTTAAAAATAGGTTCTTATAGAATTAACTAAATGAGAAAATTTAAACACATTTCATCAATATATTGCAATAACGTAATTTTTATTGGATAAAGTTATAATTCTTAAAATAAAAAAATTTAAAAAGCTTCGTAATCTAATAATTTGTTAAAAAAATCATCAGCAGTTATGGAATGAGTATACAGCACCTATTTTAACAAAATTATTAAGAGTATATTTTAATATGTTTGAAAATGTATACTTTCATTTTTCCAATTTTTTTGCATCCAAAAGTACAATTTCTGTTATCCAAATCTTTTCATTTTTAAAAATATAAAGTTTTTATTAATGGAATTTTGATGTTTAAAACATGTGACTGTTACAAATTTTAATTTAATATAGTTATTTGTACCTGTAAAAACCAATATCAAAGAATGCTCCATATAAATTAGAATTATTTTACCCAGTTAATAAATCTCAAATTAATCAGTGTATATATTAGTATAAGTTATTTTTATTTATGTTTATATTATGGTTAATTAAAATAAACATTTCAAATAGAAAATTCGCAAATTAGGGCTTTATGTTTATAGATGTCTATAACACACACTCGTGACAATTATTCTTTTAAAATGGCGGACTCTAAATTTTTCACCACTTGAAAGACAAATATGTAACATATTATTCAACTTCAATCAGAAGACACCATTAGGCCTTCTATATTTCTTCTACATTTAGAAATAATAATTAAAAGCGAAAACCCCTTCCCACTGTGCTCTCCACCACGAGCCAGTGGGAAGGACTTTCTTGAAGGACAATGAACTTATCCTGCTCGGCTTAGACTTGAAGACACAAAAACTTTAGGTTCAACATTGAGTAAAAGCTGTCCCAGTTCGGAGACCCAACATTCTCTCCCACCAACTTGAAAGGAAGACCATATTAGTAATAATAAATTTTTAAGATAATTGCATGATACAACTAAAATTTACATTCCTCTTTTTTTCTTGAGGATTTTGAAGTGTTAATATTGTGATGTCTTTCATCTATATGAAAAACGTATGTAATATTTGGAAACTCAAATTTTATTATTTTTAATAAGGTTATTACCCTAACAGAATTTTTCTCTGTGATTGACAAAAATGCCACCATGTCGCCGCGTTTTAAAGTAATTTCTTTAACTGGAAGTTCATAATATGATTCCCTTAACTAAAGCAAGATTAGCATTGCATTTTCTACTTATAAACATCTGTTGCCTTTGTTGAAATCACTCTAAGCATTTATTCCAAGATCTGAAGACCCTTAAACAGTAATGTCAAGTGATTAATGAATCTTGTAGGGCGTGGTGTGTTCTGGGTGTGACACTCCCTCCCCCTAGTGATCTTAATTAATCATTGATGAAAGGGGCAAAAGACCCCAGAGTACGTATAACGAGGAAAGAAATGGTTAGAAATTGTACTAGTCCCCACGGATTTATTTTGGATTGCAAGAAAAGTGTGGACCTTCTCTTTCACAAAAATAGATGAACCAGGGATTATTTAAGGATGGTCCAGTCACGCGACAGCTCTGTAGGAATGCTGGACCAGTTTAACGGTCATAAAACGAGTAGTTGGCATTATTCTCGTTAATAATAAGTTGAAGTACGCCACGCTTCTTTTTACCCGCATAAATTATTCCCTAGGATTTGTTTTAGGTTGAATCGGGAAAATCTGGAGAACCGGGTTTAAAAAATATTTTTGAATTAATGTTTTCCCCTTTTGATACATGAAGATTAATGTTGAAGTAACAGTATTATAAAACTGACGAAGTGTATCCTATATTTCATTTTTAATATCTAAGATCCACTTAAATCGCATTTCAAAACCATAATTTATTAGATATCTAAATGAAATCTCTTTCTGAAAATATTGATATTTTATATAAACGCATGCTACGTAATATGAATTTTAAAATGCTTTTTTTGTATGATTTGCTAGAACCTTTATGGTTTTTCATGTTGCTCTATGAATCCACAAATGCTATTAACCACTTTTTAAAGGATCACACCGGATATCTTAAGACTTTCGAAGAAAAAAAACTTTTTTTGGATAAGCTGTGATATATTTGAATATCTTAATATCATATCATACTATCATCCCCCAAAACAATCCCTTTTAGTTAATCTGATCATTGACTCAGGACACTGTGTCATAATAGCAAATAAATCTAGTCGTTGTTCAAAGCACACTCTAATAGCGAAATTTTAATTCTCGTCCTCTTAGATGCTAGCTCGTTAACATTACCATTATCCACAAATGGACCAGTAGCCCAAGTGATACGTAATATCATTAAGAAGATATTATATATTGAACATATTTTAAAAATAAAATTTGCAGCATTATTATGGTGCAATACAATAAATAATGTGGACCCGACTTGTGGCCCAGTGGCAACATACAGGAGGGTTGAGATTTGAATCAATTGGCGGTAGAATTTTGAATAAAATTCCCTAAATTTGGAAGTCCATCACACATCGATAGTCAGGTTGACTGCTTGTAGTTTTCTAGGTTTTTTTCCATACGACACTCAAATGCGAGTCAATTACCCCTAAAAGTATTTTGGGAAGGCACTGTCGTCCCCTTCACCAGCCAGTGGGCTGTTCGTTGTATGCACGAGGCACACCGAAATTTTGCTATCACCTATGTAACTGGTCGGGGCTACAAAGCCGTAGGTAATGTGATATAGTAATAGGTACTGTGGTACAAAGATAGGTAATGTGGTACAGATTTATTGAAATATAAAAACGAATTTAGTGGTAGTACTCTCTGAAAATTTTTAGGTCCATGTAATACAGATGTGGTTCTGCTGCCAATAAAAACAACTGAGAGGCAATATTCCCTTTTTACAAGAAACAACGTTGACACTCAGGAGTGGTTGTTGAATTTTTGTGTACCGCGTACTCAAGTGTAAATGATTGCAGGTTGAAAAAAAATAACAATAAAATATGCTTATTGGTTTGGAATTTTTTGAAAAATAATGTAAACACTTTCCGAATTTCTTTTTCTAATTTCTGAATGCAAGTCAAAATACCCCATATTGTTGTTACTAAAGCTATGAAAAATACCTCTTGGCAAAGTAAAGAAAAGGAATAAAACGAGTAAAAAAAAAAAATCAATGATTGTTACTTACATCAAAATAAATACCAGTAAGTACTTTCGAATATTAATCATTTAATGATCGAAACAGATTATTATTGATGGTCATAAGAAAAGCTTTTATTTTGCCACTTGTAAACGTATTCATATCTTGTTTTCATTCACGATAATGACAACCACTCCCACTGAGGTTATTGTTATTATGTTTTCGGAATACTACAGAACTCCAGATCTTTTAGTCAATTCCACTGCAAAAGCGAGATTTGTAATCTATTGGATGAAAGCTCTTGTTCTGATCATAGGACTGCGACACAGTATAAATGCCGGCATTGGTTTTCCCGAATCTGTTGGAAATACTAGGTTTGAAAAGGGTGGGAAGATAACCAGAGAGGGAAACCTGCATTGAGTTTCTCACGAAACGTCAATACAGTAAAGTAATGAAGGGTCTTGTCCCAATCGTTGGTGACACAAAGGAAACTGTTTTGTTCCTTATCGGCTCCCTATCTATCAATGCGTTGAAAAGCGTAATTTCTGCAACAGACCAAAAGGGAGTAAGTGTATTTTATCTGCATTTACAGGAACATTGCTGCGGGAAATACCCCAAGCATCGCAAGGTGAAATCTAAAAATCAATTCAGGTGGTAGTTGCATGTAAGACCTCTCATAATAATAGTATGTAATAATATGGTCTTCTGAAGAAGAAAGAGGAACATTTTGTTGTCAAAATTTATTTGTTGTTAAATAGTTATTGATTTAATAAATAAAATTAATGAATTTAATATTTTACAGATATATTAACTCAATAACTCATCTATTTTCCCATGTTGCAATTTTTATATTTTAAAATGCACTGTTTAAGAAATAATTCTGACCTAAGCATTGAACAAAGATCTTTAATTGACAGCATTTATAAATTTTATATATTAATTATTGCATATGCACAATATCATGTTTGTTCAGCAATTTGATAGTTGTGAGTCATTATTTTCAACATTTATTTTTAGTTTATTCTGGTAATTTATTGTAAAAAGATGAAGAAAAAAATAAAAGACCCTATTTTTATTATATTGTACTAAATAAGTACAACTATAATAAAAGAAATTAAAACATTAAATATTTAAACAACAGTGTAATTAAAATAATTTAAACTTTAGAGAAATTTCAAGATCAATTTTCTTTGGGCTGGGTTAAATGTAAAAATAACTAACAGTAGTTCTTCTATAATGCTTTTTGCTGCAGATTAAAAATAATTTTAAAAATTCTTAAGTACATCAAAATGACTTTGATCTAAGTAATAAAAATGCTGAACTAAGAAATAAATTAATTTTTCAAAGTATAAAAACATTTTTTAATGTGTTTTTAAAATTTTGAGTATTAATAACCGAATTTGTACCCCCAAATACTGCTAAAAAATTTCATAATTATTATCATGATGATGAAAAGGATTATAATATGAATGGTTATAGAAGCCGTTGTTTGGAGAATTATGTTTTCAGTATATAAAAAGGTTTCTCTATGAAATCGGACCTCTCTTTTCAAAGTAATATAAATTTGTATTTTTACAATGCTTTGAATTCATAATCCAGATTACAACAACTTTATGGAGTAAAATTTTGTGAGAATAAATTCTTTTCACATCATAGTTATTTTTTACATGGCTCAATAATCTCTCAATAGAACACATTATTGGATTATTTCAAAAATAAAAATTGATGTAAAAAGAAAATTTATTTCACTATCAAATATGAATAAATATTTGTTTAAATATCTCCCTGCATGTTTCATCGAAACCTAAATTGTAAAACACATTTAACAATATAGAAGTATAATAAATAAACTTTTAAATATAGTAAATATATTTTCTAATCTGTTAAACCAAATGTAATTTTCCACATTTCATACTTTAGACATGATGTTAGAGAGAAAAATATCTTTTCTTTTTATTTTGTTTCATTTCCATGTTTTATTTAGAATTTAGAATTTGTACAAATCCTGAAGAGGATTGTTAACTTTTTTTGTATTTTAATTATCCTTTGTTTGTCTAAATATAGAATCTTTTCAAATTTATTTATTTGAAGGGGTTATATAGATATGGAGTTTCACGAATGGTCATTCAAAATGTACTGCATTTGTAATTATGTCATGATGGTTTAATTTTTTTCTTAAAAGTGTTTTTTTTTTTTCATGAAGTGGCGAAATCTTTATGTTAAAAATGAAAAAAGTATTACTCACATACAGAAATTTTTCAATATTTACACTAAAAGGAATAAAACATTTATATATATTATCTACAAAATTTGAAGAAAATTTTAATAATATAATTCTGATGTAAAAACTTAAAAAGTTTAAACTTCATTATAAAAATATTTCCCAAATTTTCTTTTGTGATTTTCTAGGCAATATTTTGTATTTGGCTTTGATATTTTAAAAGACAACCGAAATCTTTAAAGTACATATATAAATTCATTATGTTTCTTGCATTCAGAAAATAAGAAATGATTTTATTTGTGATTACAAAAACCAGGTACAAACTAATATAATTTCAATATTAATTTTATCATAAATACTTTTTAAAAGATATTTGTCTATCTTCTTGCGATGATTTATTAATAATAGTAAACTATGGAGCTCTTTTTATCGTTATTTTAATCAAACTGAAATTGAGAAATTTAGATGTATTTGTAAAATTGTTTATAAACAAAATTTCATGGAAGCTATATACTGCAAATATATGTAAAATGTGTGATGTCTGTTCATACAATCATATAAAAACCTGAAAATGTTATTTCGTTCTTTTACAGAAAATATTCGTAGTTGCATTTAAGTACTTTTTATGCATGTAAATCTTAAAATTTTAAGTAAAATAGTCACATCAAAATCTTACAACTTTTCACAGAACTCCCATAAAAAGTTTTATCAAATTAAAATATTTTAGAGTATGAGATTATATGTATGTGTACATTATATAAAAATTTGATATAAAAATATCGTGTGTTCAAATTTTTACTAAACCACATTTTATCATACAAATATTACAAAATATTCCTCATTCTAACCAAACTTTCAAATTTCAATTGATAAATCTATATTCCATCTCTACCATGTATTTCTCTTTATATGTGTCTTATTCTCCACATAAGAACCTACCAATTTTTAAATAAAACGTACACTCTTCTCTGCAATAGCTCTTCGAAAAAGACATGTCAAAGACGGAAATACCCTGAAATTGAGAAGTTCAAGCAAAGTCAAAATTTCATACTTTGACCTCAAAGTTTCCTTCTGGAGTGAGAAACGAAGTCCGGAGAACCCCTAGGGAAGCTTCGTGACACTCTTTTCTACTCTGCTGAGTTTGTGGAGATCTTCATCTCATCGATCATCATCCGTTTTTTCTTTCCTCCCCCACCCTCCAAACATTTTGTCATCACGGAGTGTTGTCCCTCCCTGTTCAGCACGCATTACTTTGGGCATGGAACGACATCCCTCTAAGAACATGACTCCGCTTTTCCAAAACTTTTCGCGGGTGCTTTAGTCAATACATGGAGGGGATGGAGAGTAACTAAACATATTACAAATAGTAGTAGAGGGAATAACGAAGTTTTCGAAGGGGGATGAGATTTGGTCAGTAATATTAGCTTCTCTCATTAAGATCTGGATTTCTAAATGTAGGAGTTCCTAATGCTGAATGTAGTTTGATCTAAGAAAAGTTTTCTTAAGGAAGTACGTATAAATATTATATTGGATAGATGCATCACGTTTTGAAATATAGAAAGAATTATTTCTATAATTTCTTATATTTAATACCGATAACTCAATTCAATAACCTAAATTTATAAATAATAAATCAAACTTGTTTTTCATATTAGTAGAGTTAAGAAATTAAATTTTACAATCATGATAATTCACAACTTATTTTTAATATACATTATATAAACTTTACTTATTCTCTTAGGAGATTAGTATTTTTAAGTAAAGAAGAACCAGTTCAATTTTTGTAGAATACTTTTAATTCATTTTCTATTGATGTGAATTCAGTGAAACAGAAAACAAAAATTAATAAAACAATAAATATTCGAAACTATCCACATATGACACCACTGAGAGTTAAAGACAAACTATGAAGGGAAATATTTCTTATATTCACAGAGTATATGTTCTTATCTTTTTACAAGTGTTGGGGCTTTGTCTTACAAAACGTTTTCATAACAACTTGAAATATTTTAAAGTTCATATTTTTAGAATATTTAGTTATACATTAGAATTTTACAATATTTAAAAAGTAATGTTATCATCTATATGTCACTAGAAATGATATTATCAGTTCTTTGTTTTTATTGTGAAAGGATTTTTAAAATTTTTGTGTAGTACAAAAATGTTCCACAGATTTTTTTTTCATTTTATTGGAATAATTTTAATTTAAAATAAACAAAAACACACATACGTGTCAATTTCTCGAAAGAAGTTAACTAATGAATATATGAATAATTAACTTTACAATCTTCTGTACATGATTACTATCGTAACTCAGTTTATTGTGTTTCAGAAATAAAAAAAAAATCAATACTTAGTTTATTACACATTATGTTAAATTTTATATAATACGTTAAATTTTAAATTCAGAAACTAATTTATGAACCAGTGCAATATTTTTTATCCAATCTCAATTTATTTTAATGTTTATTGTCTGAAGACTTATCGACAAAAAAAAAAACTGTAGAGAAATTTTTAGAAGCGATCATTTCCTAGAAACAAGATAATTACAGGATGAACCAGACACACTAAAAGCAGATAATCTCAGAAGTTTGAACAAGGTAATCATCGAAATGCTTTTACACTTCCTGCAATTTGAAAATTTCACCCTACAATGTAACAAAGTTCATAAATAACAATGTTAATTCTTAGAGTGTTTTGTTACTTAAGTTTTGTTTACTTACCATAACCATAAGGAGGAAAGTTTTTGAATTTCAAATGATATTCAATTAAATATTTTAAACTTAGAATGAATAGTTATATAAATGTTTTCATATGTTTCATCGATATAAATACCTGATTCAAATATTTTGAAGATAAATTTTATAATGAGTAAAACATTTTTAAATAATTATAAGACTAAGCATTTTGATTCAAGCATTAATTATCAATCTTTATAAAGAGAATAAAAGAAGCATTTCAATAAAATATTATTGACTGATTTTGATATTTAAATTAGCCTAATTAATGTAAAAATTGTCTTTGAAATCCTCTGCACTTCATTCTCTACCCTTCAAAGAATGAAGTGAAGAGTATTTTGAGAATAACAAAACTCTTTTTTGTTTTTTAACAAATCAATAATTTCTAATCTCGTTAGAAATGTGCTCGTTTATGTCTAAATGCAACTTATTTCAGACTAATGCTGAAAACAACAAAAGAACTTATTTCCAGTGAACATTTTTTAGATTAATTTACACATAAGACAAATTTAAAAACACAAATAAAGATTAAGAACAATATATAAAGTGAATGTACATCATTTTACATGGAAATAATTTTTAGAAAAACATGTTTAATATAAAAATTAGTTTATTAAAATAAGAATGAATGTTTTTAATAGACAATCATCATTTATATAAATTTTAACCTTGCATTATGAAAATTAATTAAAATGAATCATTACACTGGCAATTAGAAAATAAATTAGAACATTAATAAAAGTTTGCTTACAGATATTTAGGAAATTAGGATTATAAATAACTTGAAATTAGAAATTAATTATTTAATTATTATATTCTTATGAAGCTTATTGATATCCTGAAATAAAAAAAGAGTACTAATACAAAGAATATGTTTAAAGTATTTTATATTCGAATTGATTCTTGAAATAATAGGCATATTTTGCTTAACAGTGGACAAATCAATCAAGTACAAACGACAAGGCAATTCCCGTTTATACCAATCAACTTCCTGGAAAATTCCTTGCACTGGAAATTTGTTTGGAATCTTCTATGAATAGGAAATATATTCGTGTCTATTTCGAGAAATTTAATTTACATGAAAATAAACTATTGCGAAATATTCATTGGTTTAAGGAACACGAAACTGATTTATTTCCTCTATTTATTTAGTATCTCAGTTTAATATCCATGTTCCTTATCATTTCTATCGTGGAATCGTAGTAAATTAAATATGATTCTTTTGGGATGCCTGGAGATTGTAAAAATGTACATAAAACGGCTTTAGGAGGAATATAGAAAAGAAAGGCCCATGCTTAGCTCAAAGAGGAATCGAAGATTTGGGATGAGGTGCCACTCTGGCGCCTTAAAGAAGGGGCCTTTTTTGGCGCCATTATTTCGCCAAATATTCGAGGCAAAGATAAATGGATTTCACTGTAAGGATAACAATTTTTATAAAGCATTAAGAAAATAAAAATTTGTAAGCATTTAAGAGTAAAACAACATGAGAGTTCAATAAAAAAAATAAAATAAAAAAATTTTGTTTTAAATATGTAATGAGTATTGATATTCATTTAGTAAGCAAAGGAATTTAAAATAATTTAAAAATTGGAAAGAACAATGATTTCTTTCTTAAAAAAGAACAATTTTTTAATTATTTATTCTCTATATGGTTATTATAAAATTTTTACCTCTAAATATATTAGTCAATGTTAATATATTTTTAAAATATCAAATAAATTTTTGAGATTTTCTTAATCTAGTATGATCTCCTTTAAGAAAAACACATTTCTTTGGATTTCATCTCTGAAATTAAACTTTTAAATGCTTAGTGGAAATACTCAGTGAAACATCACAATATTTTATAGGAACATTTTTTTCAGTAATTAATGCGAACAGTTAAAATCTATTTAGTATTCACAAATATCATCGATGTTATCTCTACGATTCTAATACGTTTTAGGACATTCAAAAATTCACTTAGAACAAGTTTATTACTTGTTTAATCTTTGAAAGAAAACCAATTCGTAAATGTAAATTAGTATATGTAATATGAAATTCTTTAATGATTTAAGAACATAATAGGATTTTACATAGATAAATGTTTTAAAGAATCAATACTTAAGAAAATAATTTGAATTTATACGACTTTAAATGATTATTCTTTTAGAAAATGTCACCGAATTGCAAAAAAAAAAAAAATAATTTTTAGGATGCATTTGTTCACAAAGAATGCTGATTAGGATGAAAATCAGAACTATGTACTCTTTGAACTAATATCATATGATAACTGAATATTAACTGTCATGATACACAATATAGTCGAATGAAGAATTTAATTCTTTGTTCTATAGATGAAGACTAGAAAAGTTGAGAATCAGTCTATCTATAAACAATTCTTATCAAAAATAGTACACACAGTAAGCAGAAATTTTTTTTTTTTTAAAGTGAAGAATTATTTTTATTTTTATTTTTTATTACTTTTTTTTTTTTAATTTTATACCTACAGTAATTCATTAAGCAAGAAAAAAATAATAACTGTAGAAAAAAATGGTGTCTATATATGTAGCTTTTGAGGGTTCAACAGCAAATTATGAATAATACGGTTTTATTCATTCAAATCATACCGGTTGTTGAAATTTTTTTCAGACATACCTAACTGATCTTGTAGTTTCTTGTAATTCGAAACAAGAATGTTTGTTCTGATTATATATAGAATTTTTAACAACAAATCTTTTTTTAAATAGTGATCCGGACTGTTCAACGTAACAAAGAAATATTATAACGTAGAATAGAATATTGCTAATACTGGCAGGGCTGTTTTTTCTCTTACAATAATTTTAATGAAAAAAAAAAAAGAACATGTCCCTGAAGAGATTTGGAAATTCATCGATTTAAAATGGATATGAAACACGCAAAAATTTAGCCAGACTGGCGATTTGTCGCCAATTAAGTAAAGTGGTCTGCAATCGATGTGTAACTGTAAATCACGCTGTCACAAAAATCTTTTTCTTACATACTTTTCATGTGGAAAACCTGTTGCCGTTTCAGCAAATGACAATATTTGTAGTAAAAGAATTTTTCGTGGAACTGCCTCTTTTTATGATAAACGACAAATATTTAAAATGCTGTACAGTACAGATCAATCTTTGTTATGTTGGGCAATACAGATCACTATTAAAAAAAAGATTTTTGTCAAAAATTCTATATATAATCATAATAAACATTCTTGTTTCTAACTACAAGAGACAATTAGCTATGTTTGCAAAAAATGTGAATTACCGATATATTTTGAATGAATAACATATCATTATTAGTAATTTACTGTTGAACTTCAAAAGTAACATATATTTAATTGAAATTACGGAATATTTTTTTTTAATTTTCATCTAATTTTATATCAATATCAGATAAAAATATTAATTGTACAATTTGTACAATCAATTAATAAATTGTTCAGCATTTAGTAGATATTTATATCAATAAAAACAATCAAAGTGTTTATGTAATAATGGCATCTCGCTTTTTGTATGACAAGAAAAAATTTTCTAGAACTTAAGAACAAATAAATTCAACATAAAAGTATTAAACCAATAAAAAGTTACAAAAAATAAATTAAATTAAAATATAGAAATAAATAGATAAATTAATAATACAAATCTTTTTGAAAAGAGACAATTGATTCGTATATCATTTTAACAATATTTTCTCTTTTATTCTGGTTTGTTTCATGTGCAAAAACATACATTCCTATATTCAATTATCTTACTTTACATCAGAAAACTTGAATTTTGGAAAATATTTGGGGAATAAAGAACACTCAGTAGCTTTATGCAGAATGTTGTCATTATCATAAGAACAATCAGTTTAAATTAATTATTAGATTTTCAAAGGTTTATAATTTTTTCAAATAATTTTCAACTTTTTGTACTTAAAAATTGCTTGATTTTACTTAATCATGAAAAAAGGTCAATTATAAAGGGTGATTATAGTCCCATTTTCAAAATGCTGTAAAAAAGAAACACTTGTCGCAATGAGTTCAAATTTGAACTGGAGATACTTGAAGAAGGGGAAAACGGTACGGCATCGAAAAGAAAGTTCCAAAGTGTATTAATAGATGGCGTTGTAGGTTGCATAAAGAAAGTGAATTCGGTTGCCAGTGGTATTTTGAATCGAAATTACAACGTATTTGGCATGAGTTGCTCATTAAACCACCTGTTCAATGTGCTTGCTGTGTTTTGACGGAAAAATACTTCCAAGTCATTCAACAGTTGTGACACTGTTAATGGAAAGCCCATCCACCACGGCAAAGTCATGCCAAATTGGATAGGAAAAATCGGTGGAATTTTTTTTTTATACCATGCCGTTTCCCCTTTTTTTCAAATATCTTCAGTTCAAATTTGAACTGATTGTGACGAGAATGTTTCTTTTTTTTACAGCATTTTGAAAGTGGGACTTTAATTATAATCACCCTGTATATTGTTCACTAACTGAATGAAGGTTTTTCTTCCAGAAATGTATTAGTTAGGATTTAAAACTTATCTTCAGCATTTCTTAAAAACTAAATATTTTCAAGGGCTTAAATTCCAAAATTAAGGCTAAAAAGTTTCGCTTTCAAAATCAGATATTTCTGTTAAATGGATATTATCTTCTGAAAAACCGAGGTTCTATGTGAGTAAATCAATTAAATTTGATTCCTAGTTTTAATATTTGGGCATGTTAAAAATTTTTTCTGCATAAAAATGAAGTATCATTAAACTTTTCTGAAGTTAAATTAAACAACATGATAATTGTGAGTAACTAAAATGCATCATTTTTTTTTGTAATAAAAAATGTTTTATTCAGATTTGACCAAACCACACATTTGAATTCTGACTTCTGAAATGATCTCCATTTTGCTACTTAACCATAATCAATTCCCTACAGAAGTTTTCTTTGTGATTTGAGTTAAAAAAGGATTAATAAATCTTAGATAATCAGTTAATTTCAATCTTACTCTCTTAAAGACATAAATTTAAATCACATTTAAATGTAGGTTGGAAAAATTCAAATGAGACCATTACTTGATAAATGTGGAATGAATAATGAATTAGGCTCTAGAAAGTCGTACAATATTCAGCAATTAGAGAATGATTGGGCATTACTAGGCATTTTATAATTTAAATTATTTAAATTTCAAATTTGCTAACAAATTAAACAAAAATGAAAAGAAATTGATCACTCTAAAAAAATGCCAAAATGCTTATAGCAAAGAGGGTAATATTTTTGTATCCATGAGAAATGAAATGTTAAATGTAATAGGAAATTACACGCAAATTATGAAATATTTGTATGTAATATTATTGCACAATATTTATTGCAACATTTTTTATAATAAAACAAGCTTAATGGCTCTTCCTTTTTTTATGTAAAAAATATTTTTACATACCCAAATATTAAAACTAGATATCAAATTTCACTTGCTTAATCATTTAGAAACTTTTATTTTCAGAAGATAATATTTTTTAGTAATAATTGTTTAACAATGTGACATTTACTATAGCAAAGTGAATAATGTTTTTTGTGATTTGCTTTTATAAAAAATGCGTGGGTCTTAAAATAAAGAGAAAACTCTCAAGGTAAATTATTTACATAAAATAAATTTATTTTTAAAAATTAATAATGTGACGCTCTATTTAGATAAGGAGAACAATACGTTTGTACTTTAATCGATGAGAAATGAAGGATTCATATGAATGAAATGTTTAGAAATGAATGAGCGAAATAAAGAAAAATGTTTCTATGTAAGCTATTAAAGAAAAAAAGCAATTATTCTAGCCTCAAGTATTGAATAAAAGTAAAAAATGAAAAGACACAGAAGATATTTGCTTAGGTAAGCCATTTTGGATTTAACCTTGCTGCTTATATCACACACAGAAAAGAATTATTTGGAAGATTAAAATTCATGTTTGATAAGGTATATGCAAATTAATATTTAAATTCCTTTTTAAGAAATAATTTTATAATTTCATAAATTTATGTTTTGCTCTGTTGTAAATAAATTATACATCAATTTTTATTTTCCTTTGTTATAGTCCATCTATCGTGCAAACCATAACTTGATGCTTTACATTTTTCAGTCAATAAAAAATGCTTGAATATTTATATATATATATATTTTGAAGATTTTATTTTTCACTAATCGATAATTTGCAATAAAAAATTAATAATTAAATAATAATAAATAAATATTAATTGCTAATAAAAAATGCCTTCCCTTATCTTAAACAGTAACTTTTAAAGAATTTTCATATGAAAAAATAAAGTTTGGATTAAAATAGAGTAAATAAAACGAGTCGCAAAAATTCAACACGAGTTGTATTATGTGCCTCTAAAAAACAGAAAGTTTATTCAAATTTTAAATATCGAATGTCTCTTTAGCTTTGTAGGAATGAAAAGGAAACTATCATTTTATACTTACGAAATCAAATTATTAAATTTTGCCATACATAAACCTGCTTAGTGTCGGAAATTTCCAACAAAATTTCATTTCATTTTTATTTAATCTTTCACAATTCAAAAATTTAATTAATTAATAATTTATGTTGTCAAGTAATGTGTTGGTATCAACTGTCAGATGATATATTGGCATTTTATGTTCTTCAAATCAAACAATTAATTAATCCATAATAAATAAAACATAAAATTGAAGTTCATTTTTTCAAAAGAACAATTCAATTAATCTAATCACAACTATTTTCATTTTTGTTCTAGTTATTTCTAAAACCTATATCTACTTGTCTCTACCACCAGCAATTATGTGGAAGAATTGTAACAAAGTTCAAGTCAGCAAGAAACTATCTTGAAATGTTATCCAGAGACTAACTTGACAGCTTCAGTGATGTTCATGAAACTTTTCTCTGGTAGAGTATCCAAGGAAAAAATTGCTCCAACGCAGAGGGGATTCTCAATTCAATTACACCTTAATTTAACTTAATTCTTGAATGTCACAGGTTATCATCCATCACTGCCTGTTACCTGTCTCGAAGTATTGGCTATATTCTCTGCATCATCTCTTGGTACACTTTTCTTAACTGCAGTCGCGTTCTTTTTATGTGATATTTTCTGACATCAAAATGCAGGTACACGCCAGGTCTGTCAAGGCAATAAAGACAGAAATAAGATAAGAGACTTTTTCCAAACAAAAAAAGGAATCTGGCATGTATCAAAAAGAGATGGCAGTATTTACACAGGGGAAGGCATTATCTAGTGAAAATCTATCTATTCGTGACTGGAAGCAGGCATAGCTTAAAAATAATTTCTGAAAGACATCGAAGTGTGTTTTGAAAGACACAAAAGTCTTTTACGGTATCAGAAAATTAATGAAAATAAAGGACCTTTGTGTTAGGTTCCTTTTTAAAAAATAAATTCGTAAATATGGTAAAACATAATAATTCTAGTTGAAAATTTTAAATTTCTTAAAAAACTAGAAAACTTTTCTTACATAAAAAATCACTTTTTGTCAATTACTTGTAGATCGGAATAGTGTTCAGTTTTAAATATGATTTTAGAAATTTGTTATTGAATGACTTATCCCTTAAAAAGAGATAACTTTATCGATTAATTTTAAAGTGCAGAATTAATATTTAATGTTTCAAGTTGGAAATTAAAATATCAGAAGCAAAAAAAAGAAGAATACCATTACAAATTTTAGATACATAATATAATATTATAAAAGTTTCCATTTTTATGAAAATTATGAAATTTTGGCTAATGAATCTTTGAGTTCTGGTTTTAATCAATATTTATAAAATATATTTTTGAATTAAATCAAATATTTCTGTGGTTAATAATGTACTTACTGAAATATGAATATCATAAACCATACTTAGTTATAAAAAAGAATGATAATTGCAAAGAAAAACGAGAAAATAAACGCTTAATTATTTTTAACAAATAATTATTAAATCCACTATTAAAAGAATCATCTTTAAGAAAAATACATTTTTAATTCCATGTATATGATACTTTTTGCTTAGCTTATAAATAGCCTAAATATTCTGGATAACCATGGTTGTATAATTTGTAATAAAATGAAAATAAGAATTTTCTAATCAATGTAGATTAAAAAATAGTACAAAGCTGATGTAAATTAAAAGAAATATCATGTCTTTAATATTATCTTGACACACTTTACATACATAATTTTTAATAATTAAGTTTCAGCTACAATATTTAAAAATTGTTTTTTAAGATTTCGAAATAATTAAAATTTTATGAACTGCTGTAATTTACATCAATTTAAAAATGTTTTGGAAAATTCTTCATGAATTGCTATTCAATGATGTAAAAAAGCAAATCTAGATGACAAATGCAATCAAAACTAAAGTGACAACTATTTTAATAAATATTAATAAAATAAGGACAATTATTTGAATTTTAAAATCAAGTCAATCACATTTCTTTAAAAAAAAAAATAAACTATATAAACCTTAACGAATTACCTCAATTAACACAAGTCTGCAAGAGTAAAAAATTCTACAAAAGAAAACCTGCATCAATGAATATTAAATGATATCAAGAAACAAATTTACAAACACCCTTCCTAAATATTAACGAAATAAGAAAATCATTTTAATTTTAAAGTCCAATCAATCACATTTCTTAAAAAAAAAAAAATCCTTCTAAATCTTAACGAATTACCTCCAATTAACACAAGTCTGTAATATTAAAAAAAAATTCTACAAAAAGAAATCCTGTAACAATGAATACTAAATGATATAAAAGAAAAAAATTACCTCAATTATCAATTACTTCAACCTCAAAGAAATACCTTATCTTCCTGAAAGAAGCACTTGTCTTCTAATCATAATTATAAATAGCCTAAAAATATTTTGCATAAATTGCTATTCAATTCTGTAAAAAGCAAATCTAGATGACAAATGCAATCAAAACTATAGTGACAACTATTTTCATAAAAATCAACAAAATAAGGAAAATTATTTTAATTTTAAAATACAGTTAATCACATTTCTTAATAAAAAAATAGCCTTCTAAACCTTAACGAATTACCTCAATTAACACAAGTCTGCAATATTAAAAAATTCTACAAAAAGAAATGCTGCATCAATGAATATTAAATGATATCAAGAAACAAACTTACAAACATCCATGCAAAAACTTAACCTCTAAGCGGATCTAGATGGCAAATGTAATCAAAACTGTAGTGAAAATAATTTCATAAATATTAATAAAATAAGGAAAATTATTTTAATTTTAAAATCCAGTCAATCACATTTCTTAAAAAAATAACCTTCTAAGCCTTAAAGAATTATTTCAATTAACACAAGTCTGCAATATTAAAAAAAAATTCTGCAAAAAGAAATGCTGCATCAATGAATATTAAATAATATCAAGAAACAATTCGACGAACACCCATGCAAAACTTAACCTCAACTGCTACTTTATTTTTTTTATCTTCGTGAAAGAAGCACTTGTCATCTAATCACTTTAATAGAATACAAAAACATTTTTTTAAGATTTCAAAATAATTAAAACTTAATGAATTGTTATAATTTACATGATTTTTAAAAATATTTTTGGAATAATTCTTCATCAATGTGTATTCAATTCTGTAAAAAGTAAATATGCAGGAGAAATGCAATCAAAACTATAGGGACGACTATTTTCATATATATTAACAAATTAAGGAAAATTATTTTAATTTTAAAAATCCAGTCAATCGCATTTCTTAGTAAACAAAATCTTCTAAACCTTAACGAATTACCTCAATTAGCACAAGCCGGCAATAATAAAAAAAATGTACAAAAAGAAATCCTGCATCAACGAATATTAAACGATATCAAGAAACAAACCTACAAATATCCATGCAAAACTTAACATCTAAGCAAATCTAGATCACAAATGTAGTCAACACTATAGTGGCACCTATTTTCCTAAATATTTTAATTTTAAAATCCAGTCAATCACAATTCTTAAAAAAAAAACCTCCCTAAACCTTAACGAATTACCTTAATTAACGCAAGTCTGCAATATTAAAAAAAAAATTGTACAAAAAGAAACGCTGCATCAATGAATATTAAATGATATCAAGAAACTAATTTACAAACAGCCCTGCAAAACTTAGTCTCAACTGCTACTTTATTTCTTTATCTTCTCGAAAGAAGCACTTGTCTTCTAATCATAGTCATAAATAGCCTAAAAATATTTTCATAAATTGCTATTCAATTCTGTAAAAAGCAAATCTATATGACAAATGCAATTAAAACTATTTTCATAAATATTAACAAAATAAAAGAAAATTTTTAAATTTTAAAATCCGGTTAACCACATTTCTTAAAAAAAACCTTCTGAACCTTAACGAATTACCCTCAATTAACACAAGTCTGCAATATTAATAATATTCTGCAAAAAGGAATCCTGCATCAATGAATATTAAAGGATATCAAGAAACAAATTTACAAACACCCATGCAAACTTAACCTCAACTGCTACTTTATTTCTTTATCTTCGTGAAAGAAACTCTTGTCTTCTAATTACTTTAATAGAGTACAAAAACATTTTTTAAGATTTCGAAGTAATTAAAACTTTATGAATTTCTATAATTTGCATTAAATAAAAAAAGTTTTGAAATAAATCTTCACAAATGCGTATTCAATTCTGTAAAAAGCAAATCTAGATGGCATATCCAATCAACAACTATTTTCATAAATATTAATAAAATAAGGAAAAATCATCTTAATTTTAAAATCCAGTCAATCATATTTCTTAAAAAAAAAAAACCTCTAAACCTTAACGAATTACCTCAATTAACACAAGTCTGCAATATTAAAAAATTCTAGAAAAAGATTCGCTGCATCAATGAATATTAAATGATATCAAGAAACAAATTTACAAACAGCCCAGCAAAACTTAACCTCAACTGCTACTTTATTTATTTATCTCCCTTCTTCTAGTGTCTTCTAATCACTTTAATAGAGTACAAAGAAAAATGTCCCCGAGCGAGTGAGGCGAACGGGTTGTTCGACACAGCTGTCGTCGTTGTGCGACACGTGCACACGGCATTTGTTTGCGACGCTGATGCGTTATTAATGAAGGCGACGAAATTTACGCCAATCTGAGTTTTTCACCTCCTTGCACTTGGAACGCCTTTGCCCATTGTCAATGTGTCCAGCCGATTCGAGATTTCAGAGTCGATATTCAGAAGATAGATAGGTTGCGTAATGGACAATTAAATTTTGACTAGTCAAGAAATCCTGTGTTAAGTGTGACATAAAGATGGAAAAAGAAAGTTAGCTAGTCAAACTTTCTCTCTGTTATCAGTATTGAAAATCCATAAAAAGTTAAACCTTTGTTAAAATATATAGAAACGGGTAATCAATTTTAAAAGATATTATAATTCAGAAAAGTTTTCATAAAAATAACATAAGATAATAGTTAATTCTTATATAAGAGAAGGAACCCGTGAATATAGAAATTATTCTTATTACGGACAATTAAATTTTGACTAGTAAAGAGAAGGAATCCAGGAATATAGAAATTATTATTATGGACAAATAAATTTTGACTAGTAAAGAAGTCCTTTGTTAAGTGTGACATGAGATTGAAAAGAAAGTTAGTGGTTCTTACTAGTAAAACTTTCTTTCTCTTATCAATGTTGAAAATCCATAAAAAAAAAGTTAAATAAACCTTTTGTTAGGAATATATAGAAACAGGTAGTTATATTATAATCAATTTATATAAGATATTGTAATTCAGAAAAATTTTCATACAAGTAACGAAAGATAATAATTAATGATATATATAATCAATGATAATGATATTTTCTATATCTTATGTAAGATAGATATTATAATGATAATATAGATATTAGATGAATATAGAAATATAAACATAAATATATAATATTAATAATAGATGAATATAGAAATTATAATTATGGACAAATAAATTTTGACTAGTAAAGAAATCCTGTGTTAAGTGTGACATGAGATTGAAAGAAAGTTGCGGGTTTTACTAGTAAAACTTTCTCTCTGTTATCAGTATTGAAAATTCATAAAACAAGTTAAATAAGCCTTCCGTTAAAATATATAGAAACAGGTAATCAATTTATAAAAAATTTTATAATTCAGAAAAAATTTATATAAATTTTCACAGAAAGTAACAAAAGATATTAATTCTTCCTTATGTAAAAGAAGAACCTAGAGGAATATAGAAGAAAATTTGTATAAGTGTGATATAGAATACAAAATAGTTACAGATTTTAGAAAAGAGTCTTTTCTTAAAACATAAAATAAGAGTAGAACAGTTTTTTGTTAAAATGTACAGAAACAAAATTGAAATAATTATCCCTAGAAAAGTTATCATCATATAGAAATAGTCAACACAAATAAAGTGATAACTAATTTATTCTAATATAAAAAACAGAAATCATAGCATATAAAAGAGCATTTTGTGTAAGTTCAACACTTAAGATTGAAAGAAAAGTAGAAGTTTTAATACATTTTTGTTATCGGTATTCAAAATACATTGAGAAAGAGTAGAGACAGTTTTTGTTAAAACACATAAAAAAAATGTGATTAAAATAATATTAATTATAAAAAATACTATCATTCAGAAAACGTGTCAACAGTAATTAAAGTAACAATTAATTAATAATCTAATAAAAATGGGAATTCATGACATAATATAGCTTTTACAATTTTGTTTTTAGTTGATATATAATAATAATGTAATAATTATAATATGTTTTAATATAATTTGTACAATTTGTTTTAGTTGATGAAAAAAGAGTACCGAATTTCTAAGAAAGTGTATGAGGACAAATAAATAATTAAATAACGCCTCAAGGAAGATTTTCGCGAACTTCAACTCCTTCGGTGTAAAAAAATTAAAGTGCATGACTAATATTTATAACTACTGTTTAATAAAAAAGCCTGAATTTTTTTTCTCTTTAAACCAAAAATAAAGCTCAAATAATTTCTATAATAAAAGCATCTAGCTATATTATAATTCAAATGCCATCTCCTTCAAATGATAGTATTAATAATAATGTAATGAGGAATATAACGTTTTTAAGGATATCATTTTACAATTAATGGGGAATTTATTTTTTTAAAAAAGTTTAAAAGGTATTCCAAAAACATTTTTATTAATTTTTGCATAGTAAAACGAAATCTGCTGAAATGTTAAATTAAATATACTTTTATCACAGGATCAGTATTTTATAGGTCAGCATTACTTATTAATCACTCAAAAAACTCTAATCGACAGTCCAAGTTAAACTCATCTAAATGCAATTAACATTAAAAGATACTTGAGGGCATGCTTATAAATCTATGTATTTGAAGACAACTGAGATAATAAAAGGACATTAACAAAGTAAATTAAAGTGCTGAATTTGTTTGGCTTGGTTAATAAAGAAATTTTTCATACAGCTGATTTTCCATAAACTTTTATTTCCATACAGCTAGTTTTGCATACTCAAAAGGTGAAATATTTGGAAAGAATTTTTAAGAAAATGTAGAACAAAATAATTAGAAAACACAGGCTTCTAAAAAATTTGAAATTAAAATCTGGAAAGTGTAAGGACAACCTAACAATTTTGACATAAAATGAAACTAATACTAAACTTAAACTCGTTTTATTTTTATTTATTTCTAATTCAGAGAAACATTATTCTTTGAGAAGGAAAAAAAAACATATTAAAATTAAAAACAACTAAGTTACCTTAGTTTCAAAAATTAAAAAGTGAAAATGTTTGTTTTTGATAAATCCTGGGAAGAATTAATTAACTTTCAACTCAATAAATTAAGTTTAAATTTAACTTGATTGAAAAACTAACTTTTCCATAAAAATACCCAAATAAAACTTTTTGTTAATGATTTTTAGATAGATAAAAGATATTGATAAAATTCAATGCAATAAAATTCTGCAAAACCAAACAATATATATTAAATATTGCTATTGAAAATTTAAGATGTACTTAAATTATTTACTTTTGCTTGAGAAGTAGCATTTATTAAAAAATTTATTGGATATATAATATGTTAACATGTATCAAAAATTAATTAAGGATAACTTATAAGTACCAAGCAATAAAAAGGAGGCAGTAAAATCTGAGTATAATATAATTAGGTATTCCCTTTATTATTAAAGACATTGTAACAGTTTCGGCGTTTGAATTTCGCTTCAAATTTAATTTGCATTATTTTCTTTGATAATTTTATGCTTAAAGCCATTTATTGAAAAATGCTACCTTTGCATCATTATCGAATTCAAATAACTCTTAAAAAGCTCAAATTAAATTGCAATTCTTGTCCAATCTTAAAGAAAATTAACGATTTTCCTGTGAAATATAATGAAATTAATATTCATGGTGAATTTGCCAAAACTAAAGCAAGCTATTAAAATTTGAACTAAGTAATTCAAATATTTTCTATATTTTTTTATTTACTTAAATAACCATTTTTAACTAAAAATTTTTATGCACAAATTAATGATTAATTTTAAACAAAATGATAATATTATTACCTTGATATGATTGATAATATTACTCTTATAATTAAAAAATACTTTTTTTGTCATTAAAAGTATAGTCCTGTGCAGAGAAATTTGAACACAATTTCTTCAAAAAAAAGGACTAAATTAAACATTTAAAAGATATCTCAATAAAAAAGAAAAAACTATATTTTAAAGCTTATAAAACTATATCTTATAAAACCTTATCTTATACATTACTCTATTAATGTTTCTAAATAAAAAGGAATTACTTGTTCTAAATAATTAAATTATAATTTTCACATGTTTCCCAAACGCATGTACTTAATTAGACACATTAATGGAGTAATACTTAATTAGAAATATTAATGGAGTCATAATTTACAAAGAAGATTTCATATGATGCTTACCTTAAATTATATCAAAGCAAAACCACGTTATTGTTTTTAACGGTGAAAATGATTTAAGAAACTGAAAGTTCTACAATATATTTTGAATATGAACACGTTTTGTAATGGTATTACTTTTAGTTTAAATACTTTCTTAAAACAATAACAAATTACATCATCAGAAAAACTTTATATTGCCAGTTTAAAGTTCAACACCCATTGTTAAGTAAGAATTTTCCAGTGAAAGTTTTTATTCAGGGAAATATGATTAAATTGTTTTTTTTTAAACAGTCTTTTCTCGATTATGGTTTTTCATCACATTATTTCACATAAAACAAATAGTAACTAACCAATGAGTATAATAAATATTTATGGATAATAACTGGCCTTAAATTAACACTAATAAGGTTTACTCTCTCTGTTTTTTAAATTTTTATTTTTATTAAGTATAGCTACTTATTATGAAGCTAATTAAAAATATAAGCAACTCTTGTTCTAATCTGTTATTTTAAAACCCTTTAAATACTTCTTATGTCAGATAAAATTTTTTCATAAAACTTCTGGGCAAAAAAAAAAAATATTTTAAAGAAAATTGAATAAAAAATGAATAGAAGAACCATTCAGCCAATAAACATGCAATTAGTGATAAATAACACAAAACAATTTCTTTGTCTTGCATTATGCTTTGCAAAATTCCTTACTAAAAGATCTTCCTTCACAAGAAGGACCAAATGAAGTAAAATTAAATCAATCTGCACTCATTTTAGAAAAGGAAATATCTCAATCATAAAATGCACTTAAGTAGAAACTCAAAAATATTTAAAAAGAACCATAATATTTGTCTTAATGTTTGTTGTACAACACAAAGACAAATACAAAGTACTTTCCATAACAATAAGCGATTATTAATTAGTAGCTTTAGAGAAATGTAAATGAAATAGAAGGAAAATTATTCTCAGGCAATACGTAA
>BPLR01007516.1:0-78887 GCA_021605095.1 Caerostris extrusa
CGCATTGCTGTATGATTGTATTTTTAAATTTAAATATACTTTTTTTTTTTTTTTTTAAATTTTATCTTTTACATTTTTGTTGTTATAACTAATTCTGTTGTTGCTGTTATCTAAAAAGCAATGGAACTAAAAACTAAATTTTATTTGAAATATTTTTAAAACGAGATTTTAAGTAAGTAAAAGAAACATAAGAAATATTGTAAAGTATTGTAAGTAAAAGAAAATATTGAAAAAATAATAATTTCCTTCTAAAAATATTTTCTTAAAAGAAAATATTAAGAAGGAAATGGACTAAGGCGTCATTAGAAAAGTAGTATAACGAGAGAAAAAATATAGAAGTAAATAAATATTAAACCATTTCTTTACCCTTAGGATAGTAATTTCCAAAGTATCCATTAGGCAAAAGGTTTTTTTTTTTTTTTTTTTTTTTTTTTTCCTTATATTTTCAAAGTTGATACTATTTGATAGTTTTTTGATATATTTGGAGATAAAAAAAAAATTAATGCATTTTGTTCAGAATTTTTTTCCTTTAAACTAGGAAAAAACTGAAAAATTAAAAAAAAAATACAATGTTTATAATAATTACAAATAAAAAATATGCTATTTGATTGTGTGTTAAAGAAAAAAATATTATGATTAATAATTTTAGTATTATTGTAGTACAATATATAATATATGCTTGTATATTATACATATTATTATGTATATATTACAATATTACTTAAAAATATATTGTATACATATTTGTTGTATAATAAACTATATAATATATATATATAAGTAATATTGTGAGCACTAATAATTCGAGAAGAATGTGTAATGATAATATACTTAAATTCCGTTACAAATTGAAGAAACAAATATTGCAGCTTTTTTTTTTGTAACTTTTTACATTTTGTAATTCATTTATAATTTCGTAATTCTGTCTGCTTTGTATTACAAAAATACTTACTATGCAAATAGATGTACTTTCTTCCGAAATTATACCATTGGAGCAACAGCCCCATGGTGCGCCAAGGCCTTCTGCCTGCTGGTAGATTTCGAGACAGTAGATGTTTGCTTTTCACGGGGAGGTTCTCACCCCTATGCCCTACATTCATATTAGACCGGGACCTACTGTTTATAATACGAATTCGAACTACTACAAAAATCCATGACACCGCTGGAACTTGAACCCGAAACTTGTGGTAGCGAGTGCCAGAGTGCTACTCACTCGGCCATCAGGCTCCTTTTTACGCTACGTTACCAATGGAACATATTTATTTACACAAAAATTGCTTCTAAACTATTTGGTACCACAGGTTTCGGATTCGAGTTCCGGCTGTGCCATGGATGTTGTAGTGGTTCTGTCGGAATCCACTTTAAATCATAGATACCTGTCTAATATGACTGTTGGGCGTAAGGTTGATAACCCTACCCCCGTAAAAAGAAAACATGCTTCTGTCTCGAAATCTGCCAGTAGACATACGGCCTTGGCCCACCATGGAACTGTTGTGTCAATGAAGATTTGGTTTGTTTGGCTTGGTTTGTCGCTCTGCTATCAGTTTTTGCAAATTTTAAGCTATTTAGACTTGGACCTACAGTTTAAAAGGGGATTCCGAACTACTAACAAACATCCATGCCATCACCAGGATTCAAACCTGAAGCCTGTTTTTACCAAAGGCGAAAGCGCTAGCCAATTCTTGTCATAGTTAAAGATTAATGAATTTCGTGCCATCTACATTTTGAATACTAAAATCTGAATATTTGCGATCTGATAACAAAATCAATCTGCAATGAAATCTTTTGCAATCCAATGATATACAACACGATAATGCAACTTTGTCATGGCTTTGATTACAAATATTACTGATTTGTGTAGTTTCTGCAAGCAATTTTATTCCCTTTAATCCATTAACTGAAAACCGTAAATGGTTTGGTACCCATTAGTCTACACGAGACTCCAGAGAGACTTTATTATGGATATTTTAGCACTCTATTATAGAATCTCCCATGTGCCTCTGTGATAGAATGAGGATAGGAATACATATCTAATCCAGTGTTAAGAGTTTCAATTAAATAAATATTACACAAAATGTATTATTTATCTAAATGGCTTATTATTATACATAATGTTATAAAAAATAAATAATACCGCTAAATTATTTATTAAAAACAATTGTACTTTTCACAAAAATCAAAATAAATAATAATAAATTGTAATGATTTACTGAATGTTTGTAGTGGTTCTGAATCCACTTTAAATCGTAGATCTCGGTCTAATATGATTACTACTACTACTACTACTACTACTACATTACACCACACCACACCACACCACTGTGCCTAGAGCTGAGATGCCCCTTCACAGTTTGGAAATGATGCGGGTGAGATGTCTGATTGGGCTCTGTGACGCTCTACGGTCATATGAGATCAGAACCTACGATTTAAAGTGGATTCCGGACCACTACAAACATCCATGGTAATGATGGGACTCGAACCAGAAACCTGGGGCACCGAGCACTAGAGCGCTAGTCACTTGACCATCAGGCCCCTCTTTTTATTTTGAATAAAAAAAATAAAAAAATTAAGACCAAAAGGAAAGATATTTATTTACACAAAAATTTCTTTAAATCTATTAGGTGCCACTGGTTTCTGGTTCGAATCCCAGCTGTGGCATGGGTATTTGTAGTCGGAATCCGCTTTAAACCGTAGATCCCAGTCTAATATGACTGTTGAGTGTAGTTCTGGCAACCCTATCCCGTAAAAAAGAAAACACCTCCTGTCTCGTAATCTGCCATTAGGCACACGGCCTTGTCCCACCATGGGCTGTTGCGCCAATGAAGAAAAAAAGTTGTTGTTTCTTATGCCACTAAGAAGACAGCAACATCTAGACCACGTCCCCGAATTCGTGTGGTCTCATGGTTGAAGGGAAAAAGGTACAGCTTGTGTTGCGATGGAGCACCATAGATAGAAGTCTAACTTGGCTCCATGGCGTGTGCCGTTTTACGGGGAAGGTTGTCGACCTTACGCCAGACGCTCTACAATCATAGTAGACCGGAACCTAAGGCTTAAAGTGGTTTCCGAACCACTACAAACTTCATGGCACCGCTCGTACTCCTATCCGAAACCTGTGGCATCAAGTGCCAGAACATTAGTTATTCTGCCATCAGGTACAGAAAGAGAAGAAAAATGGATTTTACCCAAATAATTTTGCGCTAACAAGAAGGTTAACAATCAAGTGTGATTTATTCGTTTTCATCCTAAATACTACCACAAAAAACTGGCTTTTAACTGTTTAATATAAGAATAAATATTCAAACGTCATAAATCAATTAAAAACTTTACATGGAAATCCCTTTATCGAGCGAAACATCAAGGCAAAAAGACCAAAACAATGAGTAATCCTTCCAAACCAGACATGGTCTCATCCCAAACCACCATCCCACTGGAACAACACCTTCCACACCGAGTTAACAGAAACCCACTCCTTTCGACACCAGGACAAAATTAACAATGGTGGCTAATAGCGTTTCATTGCTAATTTGCTAACCCATAAAACGCTAACTTGTGTGGTTCATTCACTACCGCACATAAGCCTACGCAGTTGGTGCTACTATCCGTACCTAATTGTTTTTCATCGCTTTTTTCTTTCTCCTTTCCCCATCTCTGTGACCTCCCAGTCAGGACGAGTCACAATTTCGAACGACTTTGGTGACGTCAATGAAGAAGATTCGTGACGTCACCTGCTATGACGTGAAACAGAGAGGGGGAAAAAAATGGGCTGTCAGTTGCTTGATCGTTTTGCAGTTTTTTTTTTTTGAGTATGCAGCCGAGAGTATGTTTGCGTAATAGTATGCTACTCAGTTTATCATCTGCCACTAGGTTTTGAAGGACGGATCGTGTTGGGTGCTTTTTTTTTTATTTATTTATTTTTATTTTTTTCTTTCTTTTTATTGTGATGTGGGGGCACCTGTTCTTGAAAACTCGTAGCGTGTTGATTCAGACCACTCATAGAGAAAGTGAGCTTTTTTTTTTTAAATAAATTGTTTTAGAATCGGGGTGGAAAATTTGATTCTTATGGATGCATTTTTGAACGTGAGGAGATGTAAACATAATGTCTTTTTTTGATAAAGAGACATGTGGTTTTGAAGTTTTAAAGAAACAATGTTTTTTCTACATTTTTGTGGCATTGAATTAAAGTTCATGGTTTAATTTCGGTTTTCTCTGCAATTTCGGCTTTCTTTTGTTTTCTTCTCTATTTTATCCCACATATAATCTTCTCTTGCACTTTGTGACCTGTTGGCCAAGTGGCTAGGGCTGTGGCTTTTAGGTAACTCAGGCTTCAGATTCGAATCCTGGCGGTGGCATGGATGTTTGTGAGTGATTCGGAATATAATTTAAATTATAGGTCCGTCTAATATGACAGCTGGACTGAGATTGACAAACTACCCTGTAAAAAGTGAACATCTCCTGTCTCGAAATCTACCAGTAAGTAGACGTCCTTGACCCGATATGGGTTGTTACGCCAATGAAGAGTTGGTTTGTTTGGTTTGTCACTGTAAGGGACATTTTTTTTTTCACGTTTTAGGTTGATTAGACTGGGACCTGCAGCTTAACGTGGATTCCGAATCATTCATAAATATCCATACCACCACCAAGATTCGAATCTGAAGCCTGTGGTGCCAATGTCCAGAACGTTAGCCATTATCCATAAAGCCGTTGCGCCAATGCAGAAGAAAAATTAATTTACGCAAATAATTATGCCCCAACTAGAAAGTTAACAATCAAATATGATTTATTCGTTTTCATCCTAAATACTGCACAAAATCTGGCTTTTGACTGTTTAACACAAGAATAAATATTAAACATCATTAAAAGTTTTAAATGGAAATCCCTTTATCGAACGAAATATCAAGGTAAAAAGAACAAACAATGAGTAATCCTCTCAAAGCAGACATCGTCTTATCCCAAACCACCATCCCACTCGAATAACACCTTCCACGCCGAAGTTGGGTGATAACAGAAACCCACTCCTTTCGACACCAGGACGAAATTAACAATGGTGGCTAATAGCGTTTCATTGCTAATTTGATCCCCATCAAACGCTAACTTGTGTGCTCCATTCACTACCGCACATAAGCCTACGCAATTGGTGTTATCCGTACGTAATTGTTTTTCATAGCTTTTTTTTTTCTCCTCTCCCCTTCTCTGTGACCTCCCAGTCAGGACGAGTCACAATTTCGAACGACTCTGGTGACGTCAATGAAGAAGATTCGTGACGTCACCTGCTGTGACGTGAAACAGTGGAACAGAGGGGAAAAAAATGGGCTGTCAGTTGCTTGATCGTTTTGCAGTTTTTTTTTTTTAGTATGCAGTCGAGAGTATGCTTAATAGTATGCTACTCTTTATCATCTGCCACTAGGTTTTGAAGGACGGATCGTGTTGGGTGCTCTTTATTTCTTTTCTTTTTTTTTTTTATTGTGATGTGGGACACCTGTTCCTAAAAACTCGTAGCGTGTTGATTCAGACCACTCATAGAGAAAGTGAGCTTTTTTTTTTTTAAATATGTAGTGTTAAAATTGGAGTGGAAAATTTGATTTTTATGGATGTTTTTCTGAACGTGAGGAGATGTAAACATAATGTCTTTTGATAAATAGACATGTGCTTTTGAAGTTAAAGTTTACATGGGAACAACGTATTTTTGCACATTTTTGCGACATTGAATTCAAGTTTTTTTTTTATTAATATTATTTCCATTGGCAAGGCAAGTACAAAAAAAAAATAATAATAATAACAAGAGAAAACTTACAAAAGAATAAACTTCCAAAAAATGTAAAGATGACCGAAGTCATTGACTTAAGAGTTCTCTCGCACGCCAGTAAAGCGCTGACTCCGAGTCGCCGTCAAATACCGCACATCGTTGTAGGTGGTCTCTGTTCATTGGATCTGCTGAACCACATAGGGAGCAGCCAGGATTCAAACAGATTTTAATGCGATGGAGATGTTCTGCTAGGCAGTCATGGCCAGTCAAAAGTCGGAACTGGACGACAGCATGCCGTCGCGGATTGCTGGGTATTGTTAAAAGGTCTTCAGCTCTCCAACGCTTTGGCTTAATCCCATCTTGAATTTGTAACTTGAGGCTTTTAATCATTATTTGTTTGACATATAATTTTATAGAATGGAATGTCAGTGACGAAGATCTCATTTCAAGTAGGCATTTTTGCTAGACAATCGGCCTGCTCGTTTCCAAAAATGCCACAGTTGCCAGATACCCACTGAAGTAACACCCGTTTCATTTTTAAAGTTTTTACCGTATATGACGCTGGGAGATTTTCTCTGATGAGGGTGGTTTGGTTGAACTAATAGCCCGAATTTAAATTCATGGTTTAATTCCTGTTTTATCTACAATAAATGTTTCTTTTCCTTTTTTTTTAATATTTAGCCTCATGCAATCACCTCTTTGCACCATAGAAGTACAGCATGAGGCTTGCAAGAGTATGTAATATTCTCAAAGATTTTACAGTGCAGTATAAAAATACACTGAGACAGAAAAGGAAAATAATAAAAAATAAATATATAATAACAGTAATAATTATAAAAGTAGCATAATATGATATACATTTAACATAGCATAATATACTTTAAATAATATTACTGATAATAACAGTAATAATTATAAAAGTAACATATAAATACAAAAAAAAAAATTTAGAGGAGAAAAATTAAAAACATTAATCTAAAGAAAGAAAATTCACAATTTTGGCAAAAAAATTCACGAAATTTGGCAAAAACATTAATTAAAGAGTGATTCACAAATTAAACACAAAAAAACAGTAGGCTTGTTTTCTACCTTGAGAATACATAAAATGGGAAACATACCAAAAGGCTAGTATCCGAGTCCAATATGTATTTAGCTTCAATATAGAATGTGATCATCTCTTTGCGATATTCCATGGTGATTGTTGACTCAGTCGGAGGCAAATTCCATTGCTGTTCAAAGCAACTGAAGGGTTGCAAGAGCATTGAAGAGCAATTGAACGGTTAAGAGCATCAACACGGCTTCCTAGAAACATCCTGAATAGGATTCAAGTCTAGAGAGTGAATGGACAGCAGTAAAATGTGCAGACCTCCACTGCATTCCAACTGACATTGTGTGTTTGTACAGTTGAATATATATGTCCAATGCCTTATTGATGTCAATATTAGGGGATGCATTATTGATGTGTTACTCTAACTAATCGATGTGAACTAAAATCTCACTCAGATATTGAGTGTAATACAAATCAGCGCTTAACAATGGCCATTTTAAACATAGAGAGACAAAGCTTTAGATGCAAAACGTTTCTTGGATGCACTTTAGAAAATTTTCATGGACCTCAAATATGGACGTACAAGCTACCTACAAGTCAATGCTTCCTTTTAGAGGAAGTCAATCTCTTTAGATGTATTTGGGTATCCAGACCTCGAAGCTACCCAATGAACTTTGCTTTCAGTATTTTGTCTTCTTTTTTATTTTCCTTTTAATCGTTAAGACCGCAGACCTCATTGATATGGTACAAGATTAATACAGCTCATTATCTTCATAAAAGTTTGCATATTTGTTTCTGACATTGGTTTTTCTCTCAGAATCAAACTTGTTCCTTGTATTTTTTTTATTTGTATAAGTTATGATTTGACTAACAATGTCTAATGTTTCCACTGGTTTTGCTCTTCAGATATATTTGTTTTTCACTAACAATTACAGTCCTCTGACCCACATATTTACCCCGCATGGTGTCTCAGGAAAAGCGGATTCCGGTGATAGACGAATGTTGGAATTGCATCTCTTTATCCTTCACTTTTGGTAGACGGGCGGTACATATCCGCGTCAGGAAGTATGGGTTGGCTGGTAGTTATCAATCCTTCGTGGTTAAAGCTGCTTGGGATTCAAGGATGAATTATCATCTGGACATCTCGCTGAGGTTGGTGGTAGCCTAAAGGGATAATCCTACCAACTTAAGTTCTTACCAACTCTATTGCAGGAATCTGCTTTCTTTTTATTGGGCTTCATGGTGGACGATGTAGTACCGGACCCGAATCCGTTTCTCCATATCATGAGTTATAATATCTCGTACTCTCATGATGGCCTTAACATAGTTCGACATTTTCTTTGATGATCCTGGTTAAACGAACGTTCAGAGACATCAGTAAAATCAAGAATAATTTGTTTATCATCATTTATAAGATTTTCAAACCTTTCATTTACTTTATCACCATTTATAATACTCAAAATAGAAGTAATCTACATTAGAGGCCATTTAAAATCTGTAAAAAAAAAAAAAAGGAATCAAAGGACTTTTTAAGCATGGAGAAATTTCTAAATTACCATATTTGTATAGATTTACAATAAACAATGAATTTCTGTGCAAGTGTTACATTAAAACCGGTTTACTTATTATCCCCGAAATAAAAAAAATTATGAAACTAAGGTTTACTATCATTTCGAAGAACAGCAATTAAAAAACGGATGCAAAATTAAATTAACGAAACATCTAATTTTAAAAGTTTTTGGAATTACTATGCCTACAACAATAAAAGCTGGTTACCTGAATTGCCAAGTCCGACGATTACATCTTTAAATACATACAATACATCCTAATTTCCAAGGATAAGGACACTTTAAAAAATGTTTATTGTGAAAAACTAACCTGCTCTAACTGTTCTTCTTCGGTCCTTTATAGTTAAATAGACTGCAAAGCATAATCAAAATACTTTAATTGCCAACAGCCTCATCTGTCAAACTTTAAAAGTATCCTTCAGTGACAACCAGAAAAGACATTTCAGAGAATAATAATACGAAACTTATCTTATCCTGAAGTCAAAAAGCAGCATCTCAACCTGCCTCGTCATATGCTGAAATAACAAAGACCAGGTCAATTATTTCCAGACCTTCTACATCATCATAATCTGATGCATTAAACCAACATCCATTTAATCAGAACCAACATCTATTGATGTGGATTGATAGATAACCTTGTGGCATGTGATATTTAACCTTGTAACAATCATAAGACTAATTTTGGCATCAATTTTATACTATTAAGATTCAAAACATTTTTATTCATTTTTAATTTCATTAAATTGCTTTTCACACAAGGACAGTTTTGGCGCAGCTTGGCCAAAACTGGCCCTTTTGCCACAAAGCAACACCTAACTTCTAATACAATGCTTAATTAAGACTTGCTTAGATTTCTTCAGTACTAAAAACAAATGATTAATGATTTAACAATCCTCATGACAAATTATTAATGATTTAACAATCCTCATGACAAATTTATTAATGATTTAACAATCATTATGACAAATTATTAATGATTTAACAATTATCATATTTGTGAGATACATCAAATCACGAAGAATACCCTGGCTCGGACATGTACAGTGCAGAGATGAGGGAAACATCATTAAAAGGATTATGTCATGTAAATTGTTCAACAATAGGAAGACCAATGGAAAGGTGGATGGATAGTGTCAAGGGGATCTTGGACAACTGAGAAATTATTAACTGGAAGAGATTGGCATTGGAGCGAGACAGATGGAGAGCTGTTGTGTTGGAGGCTCAAGCCTTTGCTTATGCATACTACATGAGTAATGACAGTAAAGAAGAAGATTCATCATCATATTTTTGTACCCTTCCAATATAATTGCATTTTTTGACTTGAATCAATATATTTATCAATCGATCCAATTATTCATTGATTCATTGATATATACATATATATAGTACATTGGTTTAAAACATAAGATCAAATAAAATGTTTAAAATTTTAATTAAATGCAGTACGAAATTTAAAACGCCACATTATATATATTTTAAAAATTGATAAGGCCATTTGGTTTGAAATATTATTTACTGTTCTTGAAAGAAGATCTAATTAATTAGAACATTTTGAGTGGGTTTTTATTTTGTTTTGTAACATTTCCTAAGAGGTTTAGTAAGTGGCAAAAAGAAAAACTTTATTTAACATAAATCAGCATTCAAGTATTTAAAAAAAAAAAACTTTAAACGTGCCGTTAATTAACTAGTTCTTAGCAATCTAAAATTGTTTTTTTTTTTTTTGAATTTTTACTTGATTAAGTCATTACTTTATTTAAGTATCACGATTTTAATTAGCACATTCATGCTTATGCATACTACATGAGTAAGCCCACACAACGTCTGGGATTGATTAGTACTGAGTTTCTAATTAAGGCCAAGGTTATGTTGAAGATTGAAAAAAAAAATCTTAAGATTTTTCATGGTTTATAGAATAAGAGTTAATAAACAAATCGCAATTCTGTATTTGTGTCGTGGATGAAATCAAAGGATATTGCCATGTATTTTTTTAGTTGCAAGTTTACAGAAAAATTCAATGATGTCCAAGCAGATATGATTGTGATGATCACATCAATAGTTTAGTGACCATAAAAAATCCACAATTTTTTAATACTAAATTATAAAAGTGATCGCCGAGTGCCTAGCGCTCTGGGACTGGGTGCCACTGGTTTGGGGTTTGAATCCCGGAAGTGCCATAGATGTTTGTAGTGATTCGGAATCCTCTTTAAACCGTAGGTCCCGGTCTAATAGGATCGTAGAGCGTTGTCTTCAGGTTTAGTCAGTCTTCAGTCCTTGTGGTTCTTCGCTAAAGGGAAGCTGCATATTATCCTTAGCCATGGACCAGTTCCCTGCGAGGGACGGTTCCCCCTACGGGTCTTCCGGACTTGGTGTAAGCTTTCCTGTACCAGAGGGATTAATAACAACGACAACAGAATTTCTCACCTCTGTGCATTGTAGAGTTCAGTAAAAAATGAAAGGGTTAATTTAGTGTCAGAACAAGGTGTTCAAGAGCTGTGCTAATAATAATTCCAAGACTAATGGCATTTCATGAAAATTAACTATTCATTAAAATTAAACATATGATAGGTTTGAAAATGTATATGTTGCTACTCTGGAGACAAATCTTGAGGAGTTCTACTCAGGAATAGCTCAATTGTTCAGGATTTTCCATAACAAACGGCGATAGTTGACTAGCAGCGTGGACCAGTGCGCAGTTAATGACTGGAAGGCTCAAGTTTGAATCTATTAATGTCCTTCATTGTAGTCACTGCTTTCAAGAAGGAGGAGACTGGCGTCAATGACGATTGTGACACTATGTAAAAGCATCTCGCATTGACAATCACGCTGTTAACGGAGATTTCTAGGTTTCTTCTTATACACAAACCAATACGGAGAAGTAAATCTTAAAAAGTGTTTTACGGAAGGCAATGTCACACCTTTATCTCTCGTCGGTGAGCTATTATATAAGTATATAAGACGATAACTGTCATATAATGGGCATATCACTGGAGGACTGTCATATATAAGAATGTCGATGTACCACGAGAGAAAATAAATGGCGATGCCCAATTTTAGATTGTTGGTTGGTTCTGATTGTCTTGCGGTGCAACTTCATCTAACTGAATTTGTGATTTCTTCAGTGCAGTTGACCAAAACAACTGGACATCAAATGTCATTCGACAGCAAATGTTCCGTTTATATTTAGACAAGTGTACTTTAATTGTATTTTTCAGAAGTATAAGAGAAGATACAATCTAATGCTTAGCAGTCAACAGATTGGCATTTGCTAACAGCAGAATAGATTTGTTCCATTATTATTATGATTGTATAATATACAATTCTAGAATTCTTGAGAATGAAATAAAAAAAATCTAAAGTAAGATAAGTCATCATTAAGGTCAATTATCAATTTTAAAAATTATTAAAAGTACAAAAAAAATTTTTTTTTTTACTTTTTTAATTTACGTAGCCTTTACCACGGCATTGCAAGTTTTCACAATTTCCTATGGTATGTAAATATTAAGACTGTGGAAAGTTTAATAAAAAAAAATGATAATATAGGTTAAAAATAGTAAATTCAAAAAAATTTCGAGAGAAAGATATTAATCACAATCTATTACAATCAAAGATATTAATTACAATTTCTTCAATCTCGTCTAAACACTCACACTGGATGTGTTGATTCTATTAATGTTCAATATCAGTGACTAATAAACTCAGGTTAATATAAACCCAACATATCGAAATAAACAAAATACAAACATACTTTTAAGTATAAAATTAGTTCTTCCATCAATTTTAATTAATTTTCCTTCCTTTATCCACTTCACCTTTGGGGTACAAAAACACAAAACTACATTACCATTCTTCACACCACGACACGTGCAGACAACGATACTCAAACAAAAGAGACCCCCTTTCCCCCCTCCCCAAAAAAGAAAAGAATCACCCCAAAACAGGTATGGCATTGATCCCAAACCGAGAACAAAACTCATGAATTCCTCCAGCCAACGCTACCGGAAAGATGTCACTTATGCGGCTTCACTCCCCTGCTTAATCTCTGGGAGGAGGAGACGGAGACAGAGACTTTATCCCCGTAATTCACCTGTCGACACGGATATCCCCCTCGTCATATTATCTTCCGACAGCGACGGTGTCACACACTACCGGAGCTCATTTTTCATTGACTCTGAGCGATAAGTGGATTTCGTTCGTGTAAAAAGATACCCATCTTTGAAAGCACTCCCTCCCGATCTTAATCTTGTTCCACGCTAATCACAGGTCCACCCTCTCACCCTTTATTAGAAGTGAACCGAGACTTTGGCGAATTTTTGCTGTCTTTCGTTGTTGTTGGTGGTGTCGATGGTTGTGCTTTTTTGTCGAAAACATGAACTGGCAGAATTGTTTTTAGGCGCATGACATTTATAAACAATCATTGAAACGGTAGAGTAAATGATATGAAAGGATAAAATGATGTTGAATGAAATTTGCACAGATTTCGTACCTTGTATCTAAATAATGTTAGAATGAAATGGCTTGCTAATACGTACCAGATTTCGTAACTAGTGTGTAAGTGATGTCAGAATGAAATAGCTTGCTAATCCGTACCAGATTTCGTAACTAGTGTGTAGTGATGTCAGAATGAAATAGCTTGCTAATCCGTACCAGATTTCGTAACTAGTGTGTAAGTGATGTCAGAATGAAATGGCTTGCTAATGCGTATCAGATTTCGTACCTTATGTGTACCTTGCGTGATGTCAGAATGAAATAGCTTGCTAATCCGTACCAGATTTCGTAACTAGTGTGTAAGTGATGTCAGAATGAAATAACTTGCTAATCCGTACCAGATTTCGTAACTAGTGTGTAAGTGATGTCAGAATGAAATAGCTTGCTAATCCGTACCAGATTTCGTAACTAGTGTGTAAGTGATGTCAGAATGAAATGGCTTGCTAATGCGTACCAGATTTTGTACCTTATGCGTACCTTGCGTGATGTCAGAATGAAATAGCTTGCTAATCCGTACCAGATTTCGTAACTAGTGTGTCAGAATGAAATGGCTTGATGTCAGAATGAAATGGCTTGCTAATGCGTATCAGATTTTGTACCTTATGTGTGAAATGACTTGTTAATGCGTATCAAATTTCGTAAATGCCTTATGCATACCTTATATGCATGGGCCGGATTTTTTCTATAGGCTAACTAAACGTCAGCCTAGAGCCTCAAGATCAAGAGCCTACATTCAAATTGTTAGCAAAATTAGAATTACATTATTCTAAAAACAGTAAACACTAAAACACTGAATCAAAAATAAAGAGAAATTCTACACATATGAATAACAAACAAACATATAAGTAATTTACAAACTTAAAAATGGGTGGTGAAAGGGCTATATAAGTGAAATAGCACTAGGGCCTCTTTTCATCTAAATCCGGCCCTGCTTATATGTAAATAATGTCAAAATGAAATGGCTAATAATGTGTATCAGATTTCGTATCTTATGTGTAAATGGTGTGAGAATGAAATGGCTTTGCTAAGTACCAAATTTCGTACCTTATGCGTACCCCTATATGCAATGATGTCAATAAAATATTATGCAGGAAATATTATGCAGGATAAATATTATGCAGGATTAGCATGAGACAGTATTGGAAATTTTTTAGTGCTTGGGTGTAAAAATTATAGATGTCAGAATAAAATGACTTGCTAATGAGTATCAGATTTTTTCATACCATATGCTGAATAGCATTAAATTATTACTCGGTATTTTAAAATGAAATAACATTAAGCAGCAATCATGACAACTTTTGGTACTAATTATATTAACGGAAGTACTTTTGATACTTTGGTACTAAATTCTAAAGCATTTTAAAATAAATTCATTTTTTAAATGTCTGAATTTACTTAGAATAAAAGTAAACCAGACATTTAAAAATTTAAAAATACCATTTAAAAATGATTTGAATTAATTAAAAGTTACTTGAATAAAATTTACTTAGTTACCACATTTAATACGCTGCTGTCTAGTTAACAGCTGTTATTTTGCACTAAATAAATAAATAAAACGCATACAATTATAATCTAATGTAAATTATAATATCGCGTTCCTTCTATAAAATGAATTAAATGATTAAAAATTAATTAAAGATTCAAGGCATTTATATTATAAATTTATTAAATATATTTTTTCAGCAAAATGGGCTGGATTTACCTGCGTAACCTTAAGTAGGAGTAGCATGAAACGGTATGGGAAATTCCTTAGTGCTTTATAAAAATTAAAATGTTAAATAAAGTAAAAAATATAATATATAAAACATAATAATTTATAAAAATATTGTTAAGCAGTAACCAGGTCAAGTTTTTGGTAATAAAGATAGTAATAAAAGTACTTTTGGTACTTTGATACTAAATTCTGAAGCATTTTTGTTTAATTTTACAGCAAAATGGAACCAGTTTTACCCGAGTAATCATATGCAGCAGTAGTATGAGACACTATGGGAAATTCCTTAAGTGCTTGTGTGTTTGAATTAAAAAGATAAAGTATTTATAAAAAAAAAATCATTTGACACTCAAGTTGCGACTATCATGATACTAGTTGCTAGTTACACGATAATTTTTACCCTTGCGGAAGAGTGGTATTGGTATCCGTTATATTGGTATTGGAAATAGTATTGGTTTTCCGCTTCTTAAAACCTTTTCCATTATTTCCACTGATTTTATTGACAACATTTATAAAAAAATGTGAAGATTTTCAATGTGGCAATGGCAATTCAAGGAAGGAGTTGGTGCTTTTTGAAGGAGATTCAGTAAAGTAGTCCACATATGCATAACACATTCGTGAAAATTTAAAAATCTCCTTTTAATCTAAATCTGATAATTTCGCAAATATTCATCTTCCCATGTCTATTCTGACAACAGTTTTCAAAGAAGCAACGACAGTAAAATTCGTTATCCTCTGGTCTTTGGTACCACAAGCTTCAGGTTCGAATCCTGGCGGTGGCATGGATGTTTGTGAGTGGTTCGGAATCAACTTTAAACTGTCGGTCTCGGTCTAATTAACCTAAAGTGTGATGGTAGAGCGATAAAAGTATCAAAATGATAGAGCGATAGTATCAAAGTGATAGAGCCATAAACTAAATCAAACAGACTCGAACTATCAAAAGTTGTGTTTTCAAATTTTTTAAATATTTATACTTGAAACTACAAAAATCATTTGTATGCAAAATATTTTCATTTAAAATTTAAAAAGAATTTATATCTAATAAATTTATGAAAAATATATTTTATAAATGTATAATATAAATACCTTGGATTTTTAATTAATTTTTTTAATCATTTAAATATTTTTATAGAAGGCACGCGATATTAAAATTTACATTAAATTATAATTTTCTACATTTTATTTACTTATTTAATAAAAATAGCAGTTGTTAACTAGACAGCAACATATTAAATGTGGCATAGCTTTTACTCTAAGTAAAATCAGACATTTAAAAATGAATATCATAAAAATTTACAATTTCATATTTAAGAATCAAATAATAAATTTTTCAAGTTTCCTCATATTTATTCGGCATGCTGAATTTTTTTTTTTTTTCAATTTAAAAATATAATACTGATGTAATATTACTAATAATTTTAATTAATTTTTTATCGATTGATAAAACCTTCTCTCTGATAAAGTTTACTATAAGTGTTACCTTTTCTTTTAATATCTACGAAATCCAACTACAATAACAACTAATAGAAATAATAATAATAATAATAATAAGTAATATAAATAATAAACAATAAAAATAACAGTAAAAATAAATAAAATCTGTCTATATATAAAGCAAGAGATCAGTCTATGTGTGCATTACTTGTGTTTATTAAATCTATAGAATTTAAAAAGAGTTCTTCATCTAAATTTATTATTCCTTTAATGCGTAGCAAAAAAAAAAAGAAATATTTTTTATTAATTAAATAGTTATTGAAAATGTTAATTTCAATGCAAAGTTACATTTTTAAAAGAGGTTTCGTTTGAATTTATCAGTATAATCACAAAAATAATGATAAATAAAAATAATTTCGAATGTTAAATAGATAATAAAGTGTGATGTAATCAATAAAAGAAAAAGTGAACACTAAAATTTAAGCCTTTTTCTTAGGATTTATTATTTGTTATTTGGGGCATTACCGAAAATTACAATAAATTGTAATAAATGACTACAATTTTTAAAATCAAACCATCCATAAAACAAAATAAAACATTCTGAAAATACATTAGCTTGAAAAACACCTGCTTCTGTTTGTAAACATATGGTAAACTATTTATAGTGATATTAAAAATAATTATTATTGTTTTTAGTAATATTCTAGAAGTTAAAATAACAAAAATATTTTCGTTCGTTTTATTTATTATTATCTTTTTATTCATTTTAAAACTACTGTTTTTAATATAACACGCCATTTATTTTTGATAAATATTAAATTATTATTACGCATGTTTTTGTAGGATTATGTTTATTTTTACATCAAAATTTTTTCAAATAAATATTGCGTCAACTGTTTGTAAATTTAAAATAGTGTCAGACACGAATTTTTTTTTTTTTCACTCAATTTAATATTTTACTAATTTTTCATTTTATTTCAACCAAATTACTATTTTAATCTGAGCATTTAATTCGCAAAATAAGTTTTCATATTTGGTAAATACTTGGTAAATATTAATTCGCGCTACGTTTGGTTAATTCAGTTTAATATAAAAATAATATTAAGTGTGTAAACGTGTTTTATAAATATGCAAGGTGATTCAACAGTCGTGGGAAAAATTTCGAAGGGTGGTAGAGTTTATTAAAACATAGTTTTTTTGTAAATATATGGTCGGAAGTGACTCGTTGAGGAACGAATCCACTTTCAAAAAATTTCTCGCAACAGCCAGAAAAAATTTCTCGCAAAAGTACAATGTTCCACGTGAGAAGTTCTTTTTACGATACATTGCTTTGCAAGGTGCGTGAAATGCTTAGCATCTTTGGAAATGTTCATTAATCACTCCTTCGACGCTACCAACCATGTTTTATTGTTGTTGATAGCAATTTTGAGTATTTGTTGTAAACATTGAATCAAAGAAGTTGCAAAGTTTTTTTGCAATGAAGGTGTAAATAAACAGTATTTTTCTTTTTCATGTCTAATTTTTTGGTGTTCATGTTTCAATGCATCACTTCCGACTATGTATATTCATACAACAACAACTGTAACACCTTATAAAGTTTGTCCCATGACCGTGTATATTAAATATGATATTTATGTACTAATGACAATTATTCTATTTTGTGTATTGTTAAATTATTAATTGATTTAAATATCAATATAAACCACTAATTAGACAAGAAGGAATTCAAAGGTCATAATTTTTACAATTAGCGAACAGTGCAATATACTCATAAAATTAAATGAAAATTTAATTCTTATAAATAATCAATAAAATACTAAAGATGACTGATTCACTTAAATATATTATAAGAGCTGACTTTTCGAATCAAAATCAAATTTGAAATATGAAATAAATCCATAGCACCTAAAATTCATGAATTTCCCTTTAATTTAGTATATTATTTTCGAAATTTGTCGTTATATAATAAAATATTTATCATTCAATGCTTCATACATAAAATACTACTTTTAAAACATTTTGGTTCAGAGGTCAGTTAATTTATTGGAACAATTGATGCTGATTCAACTCCTCGCAATTAACACCATTTAAAAATAATAATTTTCTGAATAGTTTCAATGTAATTCATTATATGATAATATGATCAATCCTCATTTTCTACCTCATAAATTGTTATTGTTTTTCCTTCTTCATAACTATAATGAAGCAAATTTATAGATTTAAAAAATTATGTACTTGTTCCAATGAAATTCAAAATGGCGTTGTAGTCAAATAATTAATGCTTGCTATCATGACAGATCAATCATCAATATACATTACATTGATGATTGATCAATATAATATATATTGACGATATATTATCTCATTAATGATAAGTTATTATCTCATTAATTATATGTTATTGTCTCATTAAGGATATGGTATTGTCACATTAATGATATGATATTGTCTCATAATGATATGTTGTTGTCTCATGAATGATATCTTATTGTGTCATTAATGATATGGTATTGTCCCATTAATGATATTGTCTCATAATGACATGCTATTGTCTCATTAATGATATGGTATTGTCACACTAATGATATGTTATTGTATACGATATGGTATTGCCACATTGATATGTTATTGTCTCATAATGACATGTTATTTTCTCACGTATTGCTTGAATATTTCTGATATGTAGAAAATAGAGTTTTAACTCATTCAAATATGCATTAATATGCATTGTTGGGTTCAGTGTTTCCATGAAATTAATGCAATGTCGCCTTATAATCAAAAAATAAAAATCCTCAATGAAAGGTTAGTTATCAATTATCTCCTTATCATACAAATCCGGGTAATTTTAATTACTTTCATTGAGTAGTGCTAAATAAATTGATAGAGGCAATTAACTTTGATTCAAATTTTAAAGTAACCATGGCATTAGTCCATATTTCACTTTAATTAAAAATTGTGACCACTTAGTCGCAGTATGGTCTTCAAATGTGCTGTCAAACAATGAAAAACTTATTGCTTGGCCATTATCCAGCACGGGCAACGTGATGCTTTTACAGTAAATGACACCTATGCCAATCCATTGTGATCTCTGATCCTAAAGTCATCACTTCCAATTGTTCATTTGAACCCCATAGTTCAATTAACTAAGTCGAACCAATTTATCTGCTGATGACACTGAACCCAATATACCAAATGGTATCTCTAATTTATGAGCCCCTCGCTCGATAGGTGGCGACGTTATCGTTCTGCACCCTGCCTTCCAATCTTATCCATTTAAAAAAGGGGGTGTTTGGGGGTTAATGAATACTCCCCAACTCCCTCTCCAGCGAGGTTGGTGACCGTGGGAACAACAGAAAAAGAAAAAAAAAAAAAAGGACTCGGAAAGGGGGTGGTCAAAGAACGAGGGGTCGTCTGCAGGGGTGGAATGATCGATTTAGCTATCGATCGGCATTGATCCCCAAATGATTAGGGGGATGTGGTACAGGGAAGGAAGCTCGATTTGGATGACAGATTTTTGCCACCGCCCGCCCCCTTGCAGCTGGCAATAAATGTGCATCCCCGGGATTGCTGATCCCCCAGTGAGTTAATCCTGACCGAATTCTAGGGGGAGCGGGGGAGGGGATGTTCGGGAAAAAAAGGGGGGCAGGATGTTTTCGTCCGTGCGATAAAGTCTCGTGAATTTATGGTCCTAGGAAGCTTGTGTTTGGGCAACAAATTGACATGTCTGTTGTCCGTCTTTCTTCAACTGCGGATGAAGATTGTACGAAATATAGTATATCACTTCATAAGAAAAAGAAGGTGTAATAGAGTAGTTACAGTTGGGAATGGTACAGTAGATAATCTTTAAAAAGCTGGGTTGGCATTGCTTTTGATTTATTTTTTTTAGTATAGCAAACGACATTATTATATTGCCTTCAGGTTATAGAAATACGTTCTTCAATGACAGGGATATCCAAGTTTGTAGTTTTAAAATTCAAGCTAATATTTTTATAAGCCCGGGATGGTTAAAATTATATTGAACATACATTAACTTTTCTAAAACAAAACAATTTTTTTTTCATTAAAGCAGAATGTAAACATAAGCAATATGTACCTATGTACCAAAATACATTTTTATATTGTTGGCATACATTTGTATTCGTGTTATAAAAATAAACTAAATAAACATAAATAAATGGAATTTAAATAAATTTGAAATATTTTATAATAACATGGCGGGAAGCACCATATTTATTTATTTTGCAAATGGAATATATATATATATATATATATATATTAATTTTTCCATTGACACAGATTGATCAGTCGCATTAATTTGTTCTTGCGCTGTTTAAGTAGTTTTTGAACGTTTGAAACAATTTTAAAAATCATTTTATTTGCAAAAAGAAAATTTATTAAAACGTTTTGAGAATTAAGTTCATCAAGGAACATTTGTTGGAATGGAATTTAACCCACCCCCTTGATGTTGAAACCTTTTGGAAGTTAATGATCCAAATGTAGTACTTTCAGTTTAAGAATATCCCAAAACTTGACTGGAAGGAATTTGTCTAATACCTATGTATGTTAATTTGGTTATTTTTAGAATAAATTTGATCTAAAACTTCTAAATATTACGAGCTCGAAATATAATTACAAGAGAATCTCATTAGTTATTATTATAATGTAAAAATTATATTCTGTTAAGTATACAAGTTTATAATATGTAAAAGATTTCATTTTTTTGTAAATGCATGCGCTTTAATGTTGTTTCGCATTGTTTAAGAAAACAGAATCTATTTCCGAGGTGCATGCAAAGAGCAATAATTGATTACCGCATGCTGAATTCATGGCATAATGAGATTCATGGCATGTTAGACAATAGATATCTTATCATAAGAATAATATCCTACAAAAAGGATAGCTGCACAGCCTACTGCTAAACGTGCCCCGAAAATTCAACGTATTAACTCAGTGTTTATGTTAACTGCAATATTATCTTTACTAAGAAAACAAGAAATACATAAATTTTTATTTACACTTAAAAAAAAAAAAAAAAAAAACATTTTTCAGCAGGAAATATATACATATTTCTTTAACAATTAAAAGAAGTTGTAATAACATTACATTAGAGTTATCACCACCAAAATAAGAAATTGTCTTACCATTTACTATTTTAAAATTTAACGAAAAATCAAGAATACTGTACTCCTGAGAAAGTCGCCAATCTTGCAACCCCGCTTCGCCAATTTTTTAGGATTACAGTACTGTAATTAGGAAATTCTAACTTTTGGCCTGATAGTTATAATATTTGGCGTTGAAGCACTAAAATTTGGCGTAAAAGCATTTTAAATAATAAAATTTGACGTAATAGCTATTTTTAGGGATGAATTTTGGCGAAGTAGCATTTTACAACAACACCGAACTTCAGCAGCCATTTTCATATATCATAATATCATTTTACCGCGAAAACTAACTATGGTATTCATTATTATGTTTACTTGGCATCCTGGGGCATTTGGCGCAAAGGATACAGTATTCCAGATTTCCATGGAAATATGATCTTTTGAAACGTCCTTAAGCTACCAAGTAAAATCTTTGTTGTCCTCCAAATAAGGAATAATATTTTATGGCTAATAAATTTATAAAGAAATGGATTGCACTAATATTTCACAATTATTACGTTTTTTTTCAGTAAGAAGTCAAAAAAAAAAAAAAAAAAAAGATTGTATCGCCTTTTAACAGATGTCTTATAAAGACATCAAAAGATACTCCACTGGACAGACTTCAAGTAGAGATGTTTTTACCCTGATAAGATCTTGTAAACTAAGATCGTTGAAAGATTGTTTAGCACAACAAATTGATGCACTTGTTGTTGAAATAGAGTCTTCGAAACAATCCCTCACGCAACAAATAAGTGAATTACTGAATTGTTGTCTGCATTGTTGAGAAGAAAACTGAAACAATTACGATAATATATTACCAACGCATGTCGGTCTGAACGTTTACTTTTGTTACCTTCAAAGAAAGTATTTTCAATGGCATTTTTTTTAAATCGGGGCCGAAGTGATCAGGGCCATTTGGGGCCAGAAACTGTCATGTAGCCTAATATAAAACCGTAAGTTTTCTTAAAACATATTTTATTTTTTTAAATCTTATTATATAAAATATAAAATGAAATATTTATTTCAATTAAATATTAATATCATTTTACTCCTTATATTTTCAAATGCAATTCTTAATTCAACCATTAAAATTTCTTGATCTATTTAATGATTATAAAATTTCTGTCCGACAAAAAAAAAAAAAAAAAGATTATTACAGGATATTTTTACTTATTTGTCTTGGTGAATTTCTTTAATTATGCATTTGTTAAGCAATTTTGTAAATACTTAACAACGACCGATAAAATAGTATATTTTATGTGCATGATCAATACTTTTATTTCAAATGTGGGCCCAGTTTGTTAAAAGATTGACTCTCGCTTTAGATAATATAATTATTAAATACATTTTTGAAGACAAACTGGAATGTTCCTAATATGGAATTAGTCAAGCTATTGTAATATGTGATAGATATGGCGATCTATGTTTTATCATACTTTTATATCATTAAAAATTGATATTGATTCTTAATATGGGAAAATACCAATTTTATGTATAAAAATAAGCGTTAACATAGGTTAGTTCTCACAATGAAATAAATGGATCAAGAAATGTCAATACAAACATTTCTAACAAGCAAAACTAATCAAAGAATCCAATCTTGAATAAATTGATCTAATAGAATCATTTCAGTCCTTTTTTTTTTTTAATTATTTTTGTATAGTTCGTTTTCGAATGATAAATATTCAACATTATGTATTTTTTTTGTTAATTCATTGATATAGTACCTGAAAAAGCGTAAAAAGCCCTGAAAGGCGTATCTTTCTCTCTAAAATTCTTAAGGACCAAAAGCGTCAATCCAAACATTTCAGATGCAAAACTGTGATCTCACAATGAAATAAATGGATCAAAAATATCAATACAAACATTTCTAACGTGCAAAACTAATCAAAGAATCAATCATGAATAAATCGATCTAATAGAATCATTTCAGTCCATTTTTTAATTATTTTTGTATATTTTGTTTTCGAATGATAAATATTCAACATTATGTATTTTTTGTTAATTCATTGATATAGTACCTGAAAAAGCGTAAAAAAAGCCCTGAAAGCGTATCTTTCTCTCTAAAATTCTTAAGGACCAAAAGCGTCAATCCAAACATTTCAGATGCAAAACTGTGATCAGAATGTGAATAATTAGGCCTAAAATCATTTTAGTCCTTTTCTGAATTATTAATTTTTTTAATTTAACCTCGAATGATAAATAAAATGATAGATAAATAAATAGATAAAATATTTAAAGGGAAATGGAATATGCAATTTCATTTAATTTTCCACTTTAGTTACGTTCTTAGTTTAGTTTTCGAATTAAATTCTCTAAAAAATAGATCAAACTTATCTGAAATGTTCGAAAAAATGTACACATTTTTACCATTAACATTAGAGTTGTGTTTTTTAATATTTTTTTTTTTTATTTTGTCATTTTGCTGAATACCTAAGATACTTAGATACTGAGTCAACGGTACGATGCATTCTAACAATAATTTTAAGGCAGATGATTTTTCACATTCTGTATTGTAAGTAACACAGACACCATCTTTTTTCCAAAGAAATATTCAAAACGCATGCCTTCTTCCAGAAGCAAAGCCACCATGACGAAAAAGCACACTCTGTTGACGCCATTGTGTCCTTTTTTAGACGAAATCATACAGCATGGAAATTGAAGATGTTACATCTGAAAGAAAACGAAGAAAAATAAAATTGAAACAGTAGAAGATTGCATATTTTCAAAGAATAAGGTTGCACGTTCTTTTCGAATAATGTATGGGTTTGACAGATGTGCTAAAGTCATCAACTGACAAGCTCAGAGATATGAAAATCCTGAAACGTTTGACAGGATATCTGTCTTCTGGAATACAACTGTACTGCATGTGAATTCTTTCACTGATAAAAATACCTTCAAACTGAGTTCAAAAAGAATTCTCGTGCACAACTTCCGTATTCGAATGGCACAGTTAATAAAAAACATCGTTCGTGTCTGTATGCAAATTAGCCATTGTTGAATTTAACACTTAGTTTAGCTGTGCGGTAAGTTTATTTTTGTTGAGAGAAAGGGTTTTATTTCACGAATAGCAGTTTAGCTTTATTTATCTTCATAGAACTCGGACGTTATGGTATTTGTTTAGTGTCAAAACGTGGCAATGGTACAAATTTTACAATAGATTATAAATATGATGCCTCACGTTCAGTTCGTAAATTTTGCACTAAGTTAGAACATGAAAAACGCTTTTTTTTTTTCTTTTTGCATTTGCATTTGAACAAAGATATCTATGTCGCATTTGTTTTATTTTAATCTTAAAGTACACGCCCTCCATTTTTGAATGTTCAAGTAGACACAGCGAAAATATATTAGAAGAATAAACAATTTATATTCGTTACATTCTAAAATGAAGAATTTTTTAAAAGAGAAAATAGAATTTTTCAGGATAATGGGGTTGTATATTTTTATTTATTTTATTTTTGCGCTACTTAGACTAATAAACTTGATTTTATAAAGTGCTGAATATATTACTCTGATTTTGAATATAGTTTTCTATTATAAATGTAAGAATTAAAAAAAAAAAAAAAAAAACACATGTCAAACCATATATCCCCCTTGTAGAAAATGCTATATCGCAAAATAGGGGCCATTGGGATTTGGCAACTCTTTTGTGGCGATAACTGGGTGATAAGTCACCAAATGTGGTAACCCTGTTCTGTTGGTTCTTATACTGTTTGCAATTCACCTCACTTACAACGCAATCCGTTACTTGGCGCCCTTTAGCGAAAATATTTTTTGACGCCAAATCCTAACGGCCCCTATTCTGCGATTTTACCTAGATAATAAAAAATAAATGTTATTTATAAAATATAAAATTTCATATACATATTCAATAAATATGTCATTTTGACATCCATCTATTGTTTTCTTTTTGAACTACATTTTTTAATTAATTTTTATTCATAATATGCATTTAATGCATTTTTTTTTTTATATATATATCGCGCAAAAATAATCGCATAAAAAAAACCCCATAAAAAGCAGGTTTCACTGATATTCTAATATAAGTTTTTGGTTGATTATACGTATTCATCCTTATTTTTAAAATAAGTATTATTATTTATATTCATTTTAAAAAGAATTTGCCGTTAACTGCATTTCAAACAAAAACAAACACATATATTTAAAAAAATCATTCAAATAACCTTTTAAATAAAAATATGTACATTAAAATTAAATTAATGTTTTTTTTTTTTTTTGCAACTCCGAGAGTAGGCCTATTTTCTAAGACCAGATTAAATAAAAAATATATTTTAATAAAAAAGCAAATATTTAAACCTGTAAACAATGTAAATTTAAAGGTATTTATTTGAAAATTCTTTTGAATTTAATACAGAAAAGTTACTAAAAATAAAATACCAAACTATCTTTAAGAAATAAAAACAAGCATTTTTTCACCACAAAAGGATTTCTATTCCATTAAACAGAATAACAGGATTACAAAAATGAATCTTTTCAATATTTGAAGATCCACCGATTGAAAAAGATTCATCATTTTTTTGTTATACTTATAACTTTTAGACGTGTATGAAGATATCTATTCAAAAGAAATTTTTCTTAAAGTGATTCTTAATACCTCTTTAGTAGTGGCAGACGTTTAGTCGTACGTAGGAGTACTTCAGGGGATGATTTTTGTACTTTTTTACTTTTGAAGATATCTCTTCTGAAAGTCTTCATCTACTGTTTTCGAGATGTTCTTCAACTTACTGATCTCTTTGTTTCTTCCGGTCTCTTGAGATCTTCGAAAAGATCTTTTGAGGAATTTTAATCTCGGAGTGAAGTCTGGATTCGCTTTCATAACTTTTATTTATTTATTTATTTATTTATTTATGGTATCAAGTGGGGGAAAAAATGTATTGTTATTTTCTTTCAAACACAACGTTGTTCTTTTGAACATTTCTCGACGTTTGTATTAGAGAATTTTTTTTTAAATAGCAATTTAAAGTTATGAACTTTTTGTTCTTATTTTTAGATCTAAATTCAACTGATTAAATGAGATATTCACTTAATAGATGGTTTTACTTTATTTATTTATTAAATACAAAATATTGAAGATGTAAAAAGAAAATGGAAATAAAGTAGTAGCTTCATAATGTAAAAAAATGTGTCTTGAAAACAGTAATTAATATTTCGGTTTAATAATATAATAAGCAATTAATATTTGTTGATTTGTTAAAGACCTCGACGTGTTGTTAGGATGCCCCTAACTGAAATACAAAATTCTTAATTCTAAAAATTAATACTTCATTCTTAAACTTTTGAACTGAATTATTTAAAAGAAATTCTTAGATTTGAGCATTTTTTAACACTGTTTTTTGGAATTCCGCACAAAAAAAATGCACAAAAATAAACACATAAAAATAGGTTTGACTGCATTCAATTATGAATTCTTTTTGGTTGATTATACGTATCCATCATAATTTTCAAAATAAATATTATTATTTATATTCCTTTTAAAAGATTGTATTTTGTTGTTATATGTTGTTATGTTATATTAGTAAGTTGCATTTCCAACAAAAACAGACAAGTTTATTTAAGAAAGCATTCAAATAATTTTTTAAACAAAAATATGTACATTAAAATTAGATGACATTTTGGAAATATGAATAGGCCTATTTCCGAAGACCAGATTAAATATAAAATATATTTTAATAAAAAAAAAATATATTTTAACCTGTGAAACAAAATAAATTTAAGGGTGTTTATTTGAAAATTTTTTAACTTTTAATACAGAAAAGTAACTAAAAATAAAAATACAAAACTATCTTTTAAGAAATAAAACAAGCATTTTCACCACAAAAGGATTTCTATTCCATTAAATAGAATAACAGGATTAAAACGATGAATCTTTTCAATATTTGAAGATCCACCGACTGAAAAAAGATTCATCATTTTTTTTATACTTATAACTTTTAGACGTGTATGAAGATATCTATTCAAAGAAATTTTTCTTGAAGTGATTCTTGATACCTCTTTAGTAGTGGCAGACGTTTAGTCATACGTAGCTACTTCAGTGGATGATTTTTGTACTTTTTTACTTTTTTGGAGATACCTCTTCTGAAAGTCTTCATCTACTGTATCCCAAATGTGCTTCAACTTGCTGATCTCTTTGTTTCTTCCGGTCTCTTGAGATCTTCGAAAAGATCTTTTGAAGAATTTTTAATCTCAGAGGAACACGGGATTCGTTTTCATAACTTTTATTTGTTTATTTATGGTATCAAGTGGAAAAAAATGTATTGTTATTTTTCTTTAATACACGACGTTGCTCTTTTGAACATTTATCGACATTTGAATTACAAAATTTTTTCTTTTTTAAATAGCAATTCAAAAGTAATAAAATTTTGTTCATATTTTTTTAGATCTAAATTATAGATGATCACTTAATCGATGGTTTACTTTATTTTTCTGAAAAAACGAAAAAATGGAAAAAATTGAAAATATAAAAAGAAAAGAAAAAATAGCTTCATAATGTAAAAAAAACGTATCTTAAAAACAGCAATTATTATTTAAGATGAATATTAAAGCAATTTATAATGAGCAATTAATATTTGTTAATATAATAAGCAATTAATATTTGCTTTTTGATTAAAATCTCGACGTGTTGTTAGAAGGACCCTAAATGAAATTCAAAATTCTTATTTCTACAAATTAATTACTTAATTCTTCAATTTTTGAAATGAATTATTTAAAAAATTCTTAACTTTGAGCATTTTGAACACTGTTTTCTGGAATTGCGCACATAAAAACAGATTTGACTGCATTCAATTATGAATTCTTTTGGTTGATTATACGTATCCATCCTTATTTTTAAAATAAATATTATTATTTATATTAATATTAAAAAAGAATGTATTTTGTTGTTGTATGTTGTTTTGTTGTTATATATTTTGCTGTTCTGTTGTATTAGTACGTCATATCTCTGCATTTCCACCAAAAACAGACACGTTTATTTAAGAAAGCATTTAAATAAATTTTAATAAATGCATATGCATTAAAATTAAGCTACTATTTTTTGGCATTGTCAATATGCATACCTCCTAAGACCATATTGAATATAAAATATATTTTGATAAAAAAAATATTTCAACCTGTAAACAATATAATTTTAAATGTATTTAATTGAAAATTCTTTTAACTTTAATACAGAAAAGTGACTAAAAATAAAATACAAAACTATATTTTACGAAATAAAACAAGCATTCTTCACCACAAAAAAGATTTCTATTCCATTAAACAGAATAACAGGATTACAAAAGATGAATCTTTTCAATATTTGAAGATCCACCGACCGAAAAAAAGATTCATCATTTTTTGTTATACTTATAACTTTTAGACGTGTTTGAAGATATCTATTCAAAGAAATTTTTCTTAAGTGATTCTTGATACCTCTTTAGTAGTGGTAGACGTTTAGTAAGACGTAGCAGTACTTCAGTGGATGATTTTTGTACTTTTGAAGATAGCTCTTCTGAAAGTCTTCATCTACTGTTTTCAAGAAGTTCTTCAACTTGCTGATCTCTTTGTTTCTTCCGGTCTCTTGAGATCTTGGAAAAGATCTTTTGAGGAATTTTAATCTCAGAGGAAAGTCTGAATTCGTTTTCATAACTTTTATTTATTTATTTATTTTATCAAGGGGAAAAAAAAATATATTGTTATTTTTCTTTAAAACACAACGTTGCTCCTTTAAACATTTCGCGACATTTGTATTAGAGAATTATTTTTTAAATAGTAATTCAAAGTAATAAACTTTTGGTTCGAATTTTTAGATCTAAATTATACTGTTCCCTTGATTAGTTTAATGAGTTGTTTCCTTGATAGATGGTTTACATTTTTTTTCTGAAAAATGATGAAAAAAATGTAAAAAAAAAAAAATTTGAGGATGTAAAAAAAAAAAAAAAAAGTAGCTTGATAATGTAAAAAAACATATCTTGAAAATAACGATTAATATTTAAGATTGTAATTTTGGGTTGGGCAATCAAATTGTAACTGGGTGTGGTTGGGTTGAGAAACTTAAGGCACAGGTTGGAGAACTTGAGGCTTTATTGATACACGCACAAACACCTCACGCGAACAATTAAAGACGTACAATAGTTAACACATTTAAAGACAGAGAATTATATATATTCATGAAAAGATTCCACTTCTAAGCCGGAAACCCGATACTCAATTACGCGCAGAGTGCGCGAAATATACTTCCTCTCCGGTGTGAGTCTATAGGTCAAATGATCATTTCTCCCAAACGCTACAGGGGGCGCTTTTGCCACTGCATAAGAGATAACATGGTTACATAATTAATAATATAATAATAAGCAATTATTATTTGCTAAAGATCTCGACGTGTTGTTAGGAGAGCGCTAATTTAAGTTCAAAAATTTTTAATTCTAAAAATTAATATTTTAAACTTTTAAATGAGTTATTTAAAAATTCTTATCTTTGAGCATTTTGAACACTTTTTTTTTTTTTTTTTGGAATAATTAAAAACTGTCATCCACAATCAGGGGCATATTTAAGTAAGAGTGGAATGTTGTATTTAGTTAATTTTTCTGTTAGTAAATTATTATTCTCAGCCATCGTTCTATATCTTTTCCTATTAACTCGCTTACTTCATCAACACTTTATAAACTGTTAACACCATTTCAATGGATCGCTGTGTTTCCCATAGGGATGGAGTAACACTTTCCAAGAGTCATATCAGGTGTAACTACTCCCAAATTGTTTCTCGTATCATAGAAAACCGAAAAAATCTCCATCCAAGCAATTTGCCTGCCGATTTGAAGCATTTCGTCACAACAACATAATAACACAATGACTTTAGTGTACACCAATGGTGATAATCAAATCCTCATCCTTTTTACTCTAGCCTTGTTAATCAATAAATATACCTATCGAAATTAATATGATTAATTCTTGGTCAAATTTTCATTTCCTAATAACGCATCAATAATCAATTATCCATGCTGTAAAGGACTTCCCACACTGCAGCTGCTGTTTTACATCATCTACATATTTATCATCCGCAGCGGTGGAATAAATTCGGAAAACGCACAAACAGAACCGAAGCAGCTTTATAATTAGTCAAGGAAGGACTCCATCCACCATTAGTGTTCGTGGAACGTTAAAGAATTCGAAATGTGGCGTTGATCGCTTCTGAAAAGTCATAAACATTCTGTGCCATATGCGGAGCATCATTCTTATAATCTATAAGCTGTCCGCAAGGAAGCTATTAAAAATAAACGGCAATGCGTTCTCTCCAGTGCTTTGCCGTGCCTAGTAATTCAGCTCGATGAAATGATGTTTGCGTCATCAACTGTTAAATGTGCCATATGTCTTTCGCGCAAACGGCTACCGCCGCCATGTTAGTCTTAACCATTAAGCATGGAAACTGGATGTTATACGATGACTGGCATTAATAAAATCGTCACGTTTTTGGCACCAAGACATAAAGGAGGTATCTTAAAAGGAATAAGGAGCCATTTTTAAAGAGTTAAATGTGTGATTTGTAATGTCTCGTTTAAGATAAAGATGGATCCTTAGCAGTTCTTGTTTTATATCTATCTTCATTCGATTGTTGAACGCATTCTTGAACTACTAGATGAAAATATTGATTATCAGTTATTTAGTGAGATGCTTTCAAAGATGATATAAACAATTTGAAGACGTTTTATGCACTATTTTAAGATTAAGATTAACTAAAGATACTTAAGATATACAGTAGAACCTCTTTAAGTTGAACCTCGATAAGTCAAAAATCTCCACAGTTCGAAAAAAAATTTTTGTCCCCTTCCCTTCAAACCCCAAAACCACCATTACTGAAATTTAAACCCTCTACAAGTCGAAATAATTAGTCTATCCCCACAAGCCATTTTGGTATATATTTTCCCTCCGTAACTCGGAAAAAAAATTGGACCTCTTCATTAGCAATGTTTGATTTTACAACCTTTACAACTCGATCATTTAAACTAATTACCTCTATAGCTCGAAGAAAAATAAGTTACCGACTTTAAAGATTTGCTGACAATGCACGTCATTGTTTCTTAGAAAACAATGTATGAGCATATAGTAAATAGAATAACCAATTCTGTGAAATAGCAACTCGAAAGAAAAAGAATTTTCTGCTCTTTATGGCTTAGATAATGCTATAGATAGAGAACGATCGAATTGTTTAAAGCAAAAACAAATAAATAAATAATAATAACTGATTTTTTTTAATACATAATTTTTTTAATTTTAAGATTGTTTCGGGAATTATTTTGATTTTTATATTGTAGTACATAATATATCTTTTAAGTTGCAAATAAACATGTTTACTACCTCTGTAACCTGAATTTTTATTTATTTTACCTCTCTAACTCAAAATAAGTTAAACCTCTACAAATCGAATATTTCCTTACAAAATCTGCGTAAGTCGAAATCCTCTATTAGTCGAAAACTCAATAACTCGAATTATTTGGCGTCTCTCTTGAAGTTCGACTTACAGGGGCTCTACTGTATAAGATTATGTTAAAGATACTGTCTCGTTTAAGATAAAGATGAATCTTTAGCAGTTCTTACTTCATTTATATCTTAATTCGATTGTTAAACGCATTCGTGAGCTATGGTTGGCTAATGCAATCATTTATCAGTTATTTAGTGAGGTGCTTTCAAAGATATTTTGTATACAAATATATATAAATGATTTGAAAACATCTTATTCACTATCTTCATAAATAATTTTAAATTTGCTTTTATAATATATACTAAAAATTGAAAATAACCATTTGCATTAATGGAATTGATTCTATTATTTTAATTTTATAATAGCAAATGTTTATGGTATGCATTTGTAAAATGTTTTCTATCAGTGGGAATTGATGGAAAAGAAAGGGCAGATCTTCTAGCAAAAAAATTAACAGAAGTTCATGGGCAGTGTCCTATCCCTATTAACTCTTTTAGGAGAACTATTCTGAACAAACTTAAGTCATCGTATATTAATGAATTATTATAATTATTATTATTAGTGAATTATTCTATTCAAAGAAAAGACTGGCGGACAATTGGGGATGGCTGGAAAAAAAAATATTAGAAAATTCGCAAAGAGGCTGTTGCCAAATGTTAGACTAAGAACTGGACACGACTGCTTGGGTGGATATGTAGCCAAAATAGGTATTGTGAACTCTGATATATCTGTTTTATGCAAGATAAAGAAAATGAATAAGGTCCGTCTACTTGTTTGCTCGGAGATTGGATCGTAACTTACAACAGAATGGTGATTTGTGTACTCTTTACTGGAGGGCTAGAGAAAACATGTCCTGATCTTACGGGCTTTTATTGTGGTGCTACTAGTTCTTAAATTTTTATCCTTAGATTTAACTTTTTTAAATCTGTTTTTTAAATACTTTTGGAATTTTTTGTTAAGAATGGCCGGTATTTTTTCCTTTGCGATTTTGATTTATTTTTGTTTCTACGATAAGTGGCCAAATTTGTACGAACTGAGTTCCAATAAAACCATAGGTAACAATAATAACAGCATCATTTGTAAAATCGTATATTTTAAACTCAAGTTTTAAAGGAGATATAAGCATTGTCTAGTAGAAGATGAATTTAATTTTAATCAGAATACCTAAATAAAAATAAAGTTTAAGTTTATAATAAAGTTTTCATATCTAAATAAAAACTTTAACATAAAGTGTGCTTTTAGAGATGGGTCAACCGAATCAAAATGGAACAGAAAAAAATGACTTTGAATGTGCCATTCAAAATCATTAAGGGTAATTTGTTTATATTAAATTTTTAAGAACATTTATGGTACAGTTTCAGTTACAGTTTTTTTAAAACAAAAACCTAATGCTTCAGTTAACAATCATCTGATTTTAATTAGTTAGTTGTTATGGTAACGTAATTGAAATTTAAAAAAAATTCCATTTATCATTTTTTTTTTATCTTTGTGATTTATATTCTGTGAGTTTACTTTATTCTTTTATAAGATTGATGAAAACTAATTTGTTGATATCAAACTGTTTGTAAATAAATAGAATAATTATATCATGTTATCATCAATATATCATTTGCAATTAAAAAAAAAAAGTCGCCATTAAAGAATATAAAATGTATTACACATTTTGTTTTATGTATAAAATACATAATTATTTTTTTAATTTATTTTTTTTTATAAAATACATGCTTGAACTTACTTATTTTTTATTATTTTTTTATAATCATTTTTTAACTTTCATATTTAATAATTTTTATTATTATTATTAAAAAGTTATTAAATATGAAAGGTATTAAACAATAAAATTTTATTTCACATAATATATACTTAAAAAAAAAAAGAAATTTAAAGTTCTAATTAACCAATTTCCATAAAATGTGGTTATACTTGTAACTATGTTGCTTAATTTTTCTGTTTCAAATCAAATAAAAATCTTTCAAAATAAAATTAAAAATAATACAATTTTACTCTAATATTATTATTAAAATTGATATCACGCAAAATATTATTTTACTGACATCAATAAATTTGAATGAAAATGTGCAATACTCTCGTTTTATTTCAGTACCTATAACAAACAAAAATCTTTACCAAACATAAAACCATTTACATAATTGAAATACAATCGATTTACAAAAACCTCAACAAAATTATTGAAAAAATAATCACATTTTACATAGCAACTAAACAATACAACTCAAAAACCTTGTAGAGCCTTATTTGTTTATACTGAAGCCTTCAACAACAATAAATATGCAGTGCCGTTCCCCAAAGTACTCACTGGCGCCTATTAATAGTGCCATTTGGCGCACGCGATGTCACCGTAACACACTAGCTTTATCATCTGGCGCCCCTTGGGGGACGCCAAATCATTACCAAACTAATGCAATAACATTGAGCTTGGCATAGCCAGCCAAACAATTGCACAATATAATTGCCGCCACGTATACTTATCTGTGAATCACGATATAAAAAAAAGGACAAATCTGCTTCAGGGACTCTTCCCTTTTTGCCAACCCCCCATTCCAAAATGGTAGTTTTTTTTTTTCGAATAAATTGGGGGGGGGGATCACGTGTGTTATTTCAGGACAGCAATAAAAGAATGGACAAGGGGCCTCCGGGCAACTACAGGGGATCTGTGGCAAGGTGTGTGTTAAAGGCCAGATTGCCACGCCCGAAACCTGAAGGGGACAATTGGGGACAGGTGGTGACTGAGGCCTACCCCGGGTGTGGAATCCGGGCTGAAATTGATCCAATAAGTAAATCAGATGTAGGATGTTCATTTTTAATATATTTATAATTTGACTAACTGTTCTTTTTTTATAACCTCAGACTTCTATTGTGTAAACCAGATATATGATTAGTCTTTCTATATTTACAATTATTGATAACATTAAAGATATTTGAAAAAAAAAACAATAGTTTTTTTTTTCACTTCTCAAGTAATAAATAATACATAAATCGTTGTATAGAAAAGACAACAGCAGATAATGAAAAGCATAATATTAGTTTTAGATTTTTAGTGTTATGATCTAGTCCAGGGGTGGCCAACCAAATGATCTTGCGGGCCACTTTGAAATGCATCCTAACTCCGTGAGCCGCATACAAAATTATATATCCCCATATTAGATTTAGACCCACTATAGACATTTTTGGAGTGAAAAATTGAAACATAATGAGTTATTATTATTTTTACTATTGTTCTTACATGTAAACATAGATGATATAATAATAATGATACTAAACGCACATTGTAAAGAAATATATAACACTAAAAGGAAATATAAAAATATATAAATCTAAACGAAATAAAAAAGAATGAAATCATTAAAAGATATTTGTTTCTCCACACTTTCACTTAGCTTTTTGCAAATCGATGCTCGCGCATCGAGTTTGTAGAATATAATTTAATTATTCTGCCAACTCATATAATATAAACTTTACCAACTAATAACTTTTAGCAAATAACAACTTTATTATAACTAACTTTTTACAACTTACAACTTTTAAAACTAATACCAACTTTTAATAAAACAGGCAATATCTGTCATATATTCGCAAGAATATTACTTTAAAATCAAAGTTAATTTTTAAATATAAGAACACACAAATAATGTATTTATTTTTTTTAATACATTGGTTTTTAATACTATGGCCATTATAAAATAAATATATTTTGTCAAGTCACGAAAGTCAAAAAGGAAACACGAAAAAGTCACGAAGAATCAATGCGGCATTCAGTGGTTTCGGTATCAATCGAGATTTGACGCGTTTGAGGCCCAAAATGGAATTGATCGATCCTTTTGTAATTCCAACATCATCAGCAAGGTCTCTAATTGTAAATCGACGGTTTGCAAGCACCAAATCTTTAATTTTTTGGACGTGAGCTTTTTGTCTGTTGAGGTTGAGTCGACCAGAGGGCTCTTCGTCTTCAACGCGTTCTCTGCCTTCTTAGAACTGTTTATACCACTTGTAAACATTTCTTTCCGATATAGGAATGCTCACTGAATGCCTCCTGCAACATTCTATACGTTTCCTCAAACAAAATTTAATGCAAGTTCTTTGCTCAATTAATTCAGACATTTCAAAATCGCACGAATCAGCTTTAGCGTCACACAAAGCCAAGCGTAACTCAAACACTAATGCATATTTTGACGTCAAATTTCTCACAGATGTCAAGGACAATTGCAGCAACCTAAAAAAAAAACATTGAAATTCCATGAGTCTCGGGAATTTTAAATTGAAAATTGGTCTTACTTTTTGGACACAGTATTACGTACCATGATGCAACTTAGTAGCATTTAGAGAATGAATCATGATATTTTTTAATAACTCTTTAACATTCTCTTGAACTGAGTTAATAAAATTACCAAAACCCACTCAATTTAATCAACAGATACCATACAATTATTTATATCCTCTTTTTTTTTTTTTTTTCTTAATACTTCTGATAGATTAAAAACGAAAAAAAGAGATATTCAATATATTTAGAAGCACTTATTTTTTTTTTAATAAAGCTTGTCGCTTGTTACAAAAACAAACTCTCTGGTAATTGAAAATGCTTATGATAAATTACTAAGTAAATAAAGAAAAACCCAGACAGCAATTACTCCACCATCTCTCATCGAAACCCAACGTAACAATTCATCTTCCAGGAATTCTAACGCTCCTATTCGGTGACAAAAAAAAAAGGAAAACATTCCATGGAAGAAAATTCCCGGGCAATTATTTGCCCTTTTAAGATATTTCTCGTTAGATATGGCAGAAGATACTACAGAAGAAGTAGAAGAAGAAAAATAGTAATCATCCAGCCATGTTCCAGATTGCTCAATTATTGACGAGGCATAGACGTGAGAATGAATGATTATGAATATAGATATCAGGCATATTTTTTTCCGAGAAATTCTTTTCCAGGAAGATAGGGAACATGAGTGCCAATATTAACACTCCATTTGATTAATTATCCCAGATAGAAAATCCATTTCGAATATCGGTAAGACGTGATATCGTATCAACACGAAGATTTTCAATTTTTCTTGGTGAATAAAGTAATAAGTCTTTGGCGTGTCTGGCGTGTTTTTCTCTTTCGTGTACTGATTAGGAGTAAAAATTCTTTTTTTTTTTTTTTCATAAGTGATTTTTTTTTTTTTTGTTATACTAAGACTTTGTGAGAAAGGAAAGTGGAGAATATTTTTGATACAATTTTTTTTAGTCTGTTATAGTAGTTAAAAATGTTCAAATTGTTCAATCTAATTTTTTTTCCAGTATTTAAATTTTTGTTCTTGCTTCCAATTACGACTTAGTCTTCGTCTGTTGTTTTGGCGGCATGTGTCCACATCAGGCTATTCAATTTTTTCCGGAATTTTAATTTTTGTTCTGGGTTCCGAACTACGACTTAGTCTGTTATAGTAGACGTCCAAATTGAGTGATTCATTTTTTTTTCTGGAATTTTAATTTTTGTTCAGTATTTCAATTATGATTTAGTCTTAGTAGAAGTGTCCAAATTGGTGAAATCCAATTATTATTTTTCATAGGTATTTAAAATTTTGTTCTGGGTTCCAACTACTATTTAGTCTGTTATATTAGAAATGTCCAAATTGCAGCACCCAATTTTCTTTAAAAAGTTTTTTTTTTTTTCAGTATTTAAATTTTTTGTTCTGTTTGATTACAACAACGACTTAATCATATCGTAGAAGTGTCCAAATTGGGCAATCCTTTTTTTTTTCAGTGTTTAAATTTTTTTTGTTCTGGGTTCTAGCACTCAGCATCATAGGTTTTGGGTTCTAGTCCCGGTGGTACTATGGATGTTTATAGTGGTTTGGAATCCACTTGAAACAGTAATTCCCTATCCAATATGACTGTAAAGCATTGGGTGTAGGGCTGAAAACCATACCCTTTAAAAAGAAAACAATATCTCATGTTTCAGAATATGCCAGTAAGCAGAAGGCTTTGACCCACCATGCGCTGATACACCATTGAAGAAAAAGAAATTATTAATATAATATTGCAGTATAACTAAATGTTACCGAAAATGTATGAATTGCAGCTGTTTATTTAACCATATAAAAAAGAACTTTGTGATTTATCTTATCTATCTATTTTTCTCATCTTTTTATATTTCTTGCACTTTAAAAATACTAGGTTTTATTATTTAAGATATAACGTCACTCTAGTACACTATGGTCATTTAATCCGAAGACGAAACGTACAGCTAAAATATTTTTTCCCTCGTCGATAGTTTAGTTTCAGCCACTGCAATCTTGTGATGGCCATAAATATGTACTCTTGGTCTTATAAATGGGGCCATTTTTCATGCTGTGGCTCACGTTTCATGTTGGTTTCAGCTTTTATTATTCCCATACGGCAACTTTGAAATACTGTATGTTTTGTGCAATGAAATAATAGTTTATTTAATGTCTCAAGTCATCAAAACGGTAGAAAAAAGATATCTCACCATCTCACCTTTTTTTGTAGTATCACTTTAGAATCTAATTCAGTGGGTTCAATTATTATCTTCAATGTTATTTATTATACCTAATTATTAAGGATTTGTTTTTAATTAGTTTTTAAAAAATATTACAAACATACAATGCATTTGTTTTATAGTAAGTCAAATTGAATAACAGCAAAAAATTACAAAATCATAATTTGTTATATAGACTTTAACAAATTAATAAATGCATTTTCCATTTGTTAGTTAATAAGTAATCTCTCAATTATAAGGCTGTATATGTTTAGTGTGTGTCTAATCCTCAGTGTCCTGCAGAGCGGGACAGGCATCCCATGAGTAGTCTACTCATGGAGGAAGGAAAAGAGCGAGCTTCTATTGTAATGGAGCACCCGTAGGCAGAAGAATGATTTGGCGCCGTGTCCCTGAAAAAGAGCGCGGTGCCTTCCGGGAGAACTTTTTGGGGGAATTATCCAGCATTTTCGTATCGAGAAAACTCGGAAAACTCCCACCAGGTAGTCAGACTCATGAGGCAAGATGCTGAGCATCACAAACACCATCGAATCTCCTTTTGTTTTGAAACAGTGTCTACAACAAAGCCTCCAGCTGATTGAACCTTCTCCCTATTACTCACCAGCGGCGCACGTTGCTAACTGAGTCACGAGTCGGGCATCATTAAACATAAAAACACTATCTGAAAAAAATTTTTAAAATTATTTTATTTTGACAATTTTAAAAAGTTTTACAACAAAGTGTTTTACAACAAAGTTTTACAAAACGTCAACCTATGACAGCAGAACATTTCGGAGGATGCGCTGCACTAAATGATTTTAATTGTACTGTTGAAAAATACTGTAGAGTTCGTGTACTGATGGCATAAGTGCTAATGTATATGTGGCATTTATTAAATAAACAATTACAAAAAGTGACTTATACATAAAGAACATATTCTTCATCATCGTAGTAATTATTCTTATAATTAATTCATTTAAATGTTCTTAGTCGAGAACTATTCGTTGAAAGCTGGAATTAGGCTCATATTGTATGCTAACCAAATTAAGTTTAATTATTTACCATTTCTATAACAAATTATCTAAATTTTCGCAATTAGCGATATCGTTTATTTAATTTCAATAATTTAACATTTGCATTGTTTGTTGTTTTGTACTAAATTATCAATAATTTTTACCCTAATTTGTATCTATATGGTTGAATTAATTAACTGAAAAACTTAAATAAAGCTATTCTCACTAATTAACAAAACTTACAGTTAATTGAATTTATCTTTAAAAAATAAGAATGTTGAATTCATTGCATAAGTGTTAAATGGATGCCACACAAATTACAATGACACTTTGTGTATTTTCTTTATACTTATTCAGAACCTCTATAATTCCATCCGTAATTAGATGAATGCAACATTTATTTAATTAAAATATACATTTAAGCATAACAATTTTTTGTACACTAAATAATTTATTTCGTAAGTGTCATTTCAAGTCTTTTATATCAAAGGAAAAGATTAATTACTGTAAATTATTTAATGACTTAAATATTAGAAAATTGAATTGAAGAAATTATTATTTATTTATTTGACATATTAATTATCAAGTTCAAATCATTTTAAATTAAACATCCACAAAATTAAATTAATTTTGATATATTTTTTTAAAACACAAATATTCGTAATATTGAAGAATTTTTTCTTTGAAATATTTTCTATTTAAATTGAAAACAAATTCAAATCCTGTTTTGAAAACAAACAAACTATAATATAATTTAAAATATTTTTAAACTGAATTAAAAATGTGATTTTTATTTATTATATTTCTCGATATTTAGATGTTTTTAAAAAAGTTTGAACTATCATTTCCAAATAAATATAAAAAAAGAATACAAAAGATAAATTTTTTTATATCAACAGAGATTTTTTTTACTTTTACTTTTTTTTACTTTTTTTATTTTTTTTTTTTCTTTTTTACATTTTACATTTTTTATTCTTTTACCTATAAAACTTTTAGTTTCTTATTTTAAAAACTATGTAATAAAGTAATTAATATACCAACAGAAGGTTTTATCTAGATTGTTTTATCAATAAAGAATAACTAGAACATTTTAGTTTCAATAGATTTTTCAGCGGCCATCTTGGAAAAAAGTATTGTTAAATATTAAGTTTTTAAGCATGTTGATTATTTTTAAATTTTCAGTTATATTTTCACAGTAAGTTTTTGTTAAATATTTGTACCAATAATTAAAAACTAATTCTTCTTTAATTAATTAATTTATATACTTTATATTATGAAAAAAAAGAGGCCTGATGGCCGAGTGGCTAGCTCTGGCGCTCGATACCACATATTTCGAGTTTTCGAGTCCCGGCGGTGCCATCGATGTTTATAGGGGTTCGCAATCCACTTTAAACCGTAGTTCCCGATCTAATATGACCATAGAGCGTTGCGGGGGCATAGTTACTCAGCGTCCGTAGCTTATCTTCAAGTTACACGCGCCACCCTGGGTAGTGGTAAGTGGGAAAACCTAGGTGTAGCCCTTATGGTATAAAAGATTAGGATCTAAGTATTTGCCAGATGCATTAGAAAAAAAATATTATTAAAAAATATATATACACACATGTAGTCCAAACATGGATAGCGTTGAATGGTAAACATCCGGTCCTATAGAAACGGACGAATCGATTATTTGTTAGGGGTGCGTGTCAGATATACACAGCTTTGAAATTAAAAAACATAATGGTTCGTGTGGAATTTTTTATCAGTTTTCTTTAATATCATGTAATCGAGAATTTTACTTATTAAAAATTAAAATTCTTTTCATTGCAATTAAAATCCCTCCTAAATGACATTTCTTCCCTATGACACCACTCTTTTGAAAATCCATCTGACTTGGCCCCTTGCAATTTTCAACACTATCGGTGGTCAGGCTATATATCCCACATGTTGGTCCGGGTTAGAATAGCACCACTGTAGCCATGCATCTCGTAAAAGGCGACTAAAATGGGTACCCAGTGCCTGAGGGTATAACCGAGTGGGGTAAAGTCAAACTTCTCCATTTGGGTGCTCCATGTCTTTGTGTAGCAAGGAAAGGAAAAGAAAAAAAAAAAAGCGGTATTTTTACCCTTTATCATGACTCGTGGAAGGGTTCATGGACTTGGTCTACATTCTGTTGGCCAAAGTGGGATAAAAAACAACAGACTTTATATATATATATATATATATATATACTATATAAACAACAAATACTGGTAAACAAATATATATATATATATATATATGTGTGTGTGTGTGTGTGTGTGTGTGTGTAACAACCAGTTTATCTGTTACTTGTTAGATGTATTTGTCAGACAAAAGCATTGGAAAATAAATTTAAAAGAAACAAGTTTAACAATAAGTATGGAATTTTTTCATCTAATATTCTTTTTATATTAAGTAATTAAAAATTTTAATTATTAAAAATTAAAATTACGTATATAATATTTAAAATCCTTCTGAAAAGACCTTTATTCTCCATTACACCACAGTATTTGAATCTCTCTGACTTGACCAATTTTTCACGAGTTAACTGATCGGATTATAATAATTAATTAATGTTTTTTTTCATCTCATTTAAAGTTTGTACCACAAAAAAAAAAAGCAAGAAACAGTAGCTTTTTTTTATAAATTCTTCCCATATTTTATTCTTAAAATAAACATTAGAGATACAATATACTAAAATTGCACGAAATCATAAACATGAACTGAACAAGTTTAAACAAACAAACTTCGATGCTATTTTAACAACATATCAAAACTGCAGATAGCCTGGCACGCTCCAAGATTATACCTAAACTATAATCATCCTCAAGCTATAATTTCGCTGGTCTAGAAGCAATTTCCTCTTCGTATTAAAACAAAAAAAAAATTGAAGAAAAAAAAAAGATAGGAAGCAGACATGTTTTGAAAAAAGAAAGTAAGTACTATATTACCCAAAATCAGAAAACATCAGACAAATCGATTGTGTAGTCTACATTCCAGAAACGATTGCTTTTTTTTTTTTATTCTTCTTCAGATCTAAATCGAGATACTAGACATCCTTTGACAAATGGCGATTGGAGAACACGTCATCACGGAAGGACTGGAACCCCCATTTCATGCAGATTCGACTGTTTTATTATCCACCGTCTAGGCTTGAAGAAATAAAATGGAACATTTTGTCTGAGAATGCGAGAGATCAGAAGATGGAATGTTCCAAGTATGGCGGTTTCTTTCCATTTATTTTTAGTAAATCCGTTGATAATATGTTACGTTTATCGCGTTCGAAAGTTTTGCACATGATTAATTCAAAAGTCGAAAGTTCTAATTTTCTTCAAGTTACAACAATCATTTATTTGGTAAAGAACAGATAATCAATTCGTTTTTAAAAGTTCACTTTATTTTTTACTTTCCTTAGTTCTAAGAACAATATTTTTAAATTTGAATTTGCTATGTTTTCGTGTTTAGAAAAAGCAAATGCGTTCTTTTTTATTAATTTGATCAATTCCGATTAATTTCGAATCTGTGTTTCACAGATTCGACTGTTTTTATTATCCACCGTCTGAAGCTTTAGCGAAGAAATAAAATGGAACATTTTGTCTGAGAATGCGAGAAGATCAGAAAATGGAATGTTCAAGTTATGGCGGTTTCTTTCCATTTATTTTTAGTAAATCCGAAGATACTATGTTACGTTTATCGCGTTCGAAAGTTTTGCACATGATTAAATCAAAAGTCGAATAATTTTTCAAGGTACAATAATCATTAATTTGATAAAAGAATAAAAGAATCAATTATTATTCTTTTTTTTCGAGAAAGTTTTATTTTTTTACTTTTCATTAGTTCTGAAAATAATATTTTAAAAGATGAATTTACTACATAATTATTCGTGTTTTTGAAAGAGAAATGCTTTCTTTTTCGATTAATTTGATCAATTCAGATTAATATCGATTAATTCAAGTAGTTCTATTTGAATGCAAATTCGTATGTTTTATTATCCATCGTCTAGGCTTAGCGAAGAAATAAAATGGAACATTTTGTCTGAGAAAACGAGAGATCAGAAGATGGAATGTTCAAGCTATGGCGGTTTCTTTCAATTTATTTTTAGTAAATCCGTTGATAATATGTTACGTTTATCACATTGGAAAGTTTTTGCCCATGATTAATTCAAAAAGTCGACAGTTATAATTTTCTTCAAGGTACAATGATCATTCAACAATATTTTTAAAGAATATTTACTTTGTTTATGTTTATTTTTTTATTGAATTTACTTTGTTTTTCGTATTTTGGAAAGGGAAATGTGTTCTTTTCTGATTAATTTGATCAATTGCGATTAATTCTTTTTCGAATCTCCATTTTATAGATTCATCTATTTTTATTATCCACCGTTTAGGCTTAGCGAAGAAATAAAATGGAACATTTTGTCTGAGAATGTGAGAGATCAGAAGATGGAATGTTCCAAGTATGGCGGTTTTCTTTCCATTTATTTTTAGTAAATCCGATGTAATTTAGGTAATATGTTACGTTTATCGCATTCGAAAGTTTTGCAGATGATTAAATCAAAAGTCGAATAATTTTTTTCAAGGTGCAATGATCATAATTTTTGATTAAAGAATAGAGAATCAATTCGATTTAAAAATTCTCTTTTAATTTTATTAGTTCTAAGAATAATATTTTTAAAGTTGAATTTACTACGTGTGAATTATTCGTGTTTTGGAAAGACAAATGCATTCTTTTCGATTAATTTGATCAATTCCGGTTAATACTTTTCGTCTGTTTTATGATACATTTTTTAGGCTTAGTGAAAAAATAAAATAGAACATTTTGTCTGAGAATGCGAGATCAGAAAATGGAATGTTTAAGTTATGGCAATTTCTTTTCATTTATTTTTTAGCAAATTCTAGATAATGTGTTTCATTTATAATCTTCGAAATATTTGCACATGATTAATTCAAAAGTCGAAAGTTCGAATCTTCTTGGTGCAATGATCATTAATTTGATATAAGAATAGAGAATCAATTCGATCTAAAGTTTATTTATTTTTTTTTTTTTACTTTTCATTAATTTTAAGAACAATATTTTAAAAAGTTGAATTTACTACACAATTATTCATGTTTTATGAAGACAAATGGGTTCTTTTCGATTAATTTCGTCAATACCTATTATTACGATTAATTATTTTCGAATTTGTGTTTCATAGATTCGTAGGTCTCATTATCCACCGTTTAGGATTAGCGAAGAAATAAATGGAACATTTTGTCTGAGAATGCGAGAAATCAGAAGATGGAAAGTTCAAGCTATGGCGGTTTCTTTCCATTTATATTTAGTAAATCCGAAGATAATATGTTATGTTTATCACATTGGAAAGTTTTGCACTTAATTAAATCAAAACTCGATTAATTTTTCAAGGTGCAATAATCATAAATTTGATTAAAGACTAGAGAACCAAATCAATTTATAAGTTCTTTTTTTTTCTTTTTAATTCCAAGAATAATATTTTTTAAAGTTGAATTACTTAATTATTTGTGTTTTGATGGACAATTGGGTTCTTGTAGATTAATTTGATCAATTTCGATTACTTTTTGTCTAATCTGCATTTCATAGGTCGGTTTTATTAACCACCATCTAGGCTTAGAGAAGAAATAAAATAGAACATTTTGTTCTGAGAATGCGAGAGATCAGAAAATGGAATGTTCAAGCCATGGCTGTTTTTTTCCATTTATAGTATTTTTAGTAAATCCGTAAATAATACGTTTCGTTTATCTCATTCGAAAGTCTTGAAAATGGTTAATTCAAAAGTTGAAAGTTAAAATTTTCTTCAAGGTACAATGATCATTCATTTGATAAAAGAATAGAGAATCAATTCGATTTAAAAGTTTGGTTTTTCTGATTCTAAGAACAATATTTTTAAAGGTGAAATTGCGTTCTTTTCGATTAATATCAATTTCGATTAATTCTTTTCGAATCTGCACTTTAAAGATTCGTCTGTTTTATTATCTACCGTGTAGGTTAGCGAAAAAATAAAATGGAACTTTTTGTCTAAGAATGCGATGTGGGAAAATGGAATGTTCCAACTATGGCAGTTTCTTTTCATTTATTTTTAGTAAAACCGTAGATGATGTGTTTCGCCTACCGCATTCGAATGTTTTTGCATATGATTATTATTCGAAAATTGAAAGTTCTAATTTTCTCCAAGGTACAATGATCATTGATTTGATAAAAGAATAGAGAATCAGTTCGATTTAAAAAAAGTTCATTTATTTTTACTTTTCTTTCATTTTAAGAATGTTATTTTTAAAATTGATTTTACCACATAATCATTCGTGTTTTGAATAGACAAATGCGAATTTGATCAATTCCGATTAATTCGATTAATTCTTTTCGAATCTGCATTTGATAGATTCGCCTGTTTTATTATCGTTTAGGCTTAGTAAGAAATAAAATGGAACATTTTGTCTGAGAATGCGAGATCAGAAAATGGAATGTTCAAGTTATGGCGATTTCTTTCCATTTATTTTTAGTAAATCAGTAGATAATGTGTTTTGTTTATACCATTCAAAAGTTTTGCACATAATTAATTCAAAAATCGAATGTTCTAATTTCCTTCAAGGTACAATGATCATTAATTTGATAAAGTTCTTTTTTTTTACTTTTCATTAATTCTAAGATTAATATTTTTAAAGTTCAATTTACTACATAATTATTCGTCTTTTGGAAAGACTAATGCGTTCTTTTGATTAATTTGATTAATATCGACTAATTCTTCTCGAATGTAAATTTGTCTTATTAACCATTGTCTATTCTTAGGGAAGAAATAAAATCGATTCGATTAATATTTCGATTAAATTTGATCAATTCCGATTAATATTTCGATTAAATTTGATCAATTCCGATTAATTCAATTAAATTTTTACGAATGCGAATTCGTCTGCTTTATTATTCACTGTCTAGGCTTAGCGAAGAAATAAAATGGAACACATTATATGAGAATGGAAAATAAAAATATATAATATTCAAACTATGGTGGTTTCTTTCTATTCATTTTTAGTAAATTCGTAGATAATGTATTTCGTTTATATCATTCGAAAGTTTTCGCACATGATTAATGCAAAATTCAAAAGTTCTAATTTTCTTTTTATCAATTCTAAGAACAATATTTTTAAAATTTAATTTACGTAATTATTCGTGTTTTGGAAAAACAGCTGTGTTTTTCTATTAAATTCACAATGAAATGAATTCGTGCGCAGTTCTTATAAACAAAATAATTAAAAGTACGTAGATATTATTTAAACCAGCAAAAATAAAGTGCAGAACATATTTTTGCTTTTTTGTGTACATTTTTTTTTTAAATCTTGATTATTTTTTTTTTTCATTTTGAGCGAAATTCTCAAATTCCTTCTAATCTTTCATTTCTAATTTTAATAAGAATATCGGAAAATTTAGAGAAGAAAGTATTGCAAAGATAAATAAAAAGGAAAAAAATTAATTTAATTAATTAAAGTAGGGAAAATTGAATCTGATGAAGAAAAATTGAATATGAAGGCGATTAATAATTTGTCAAGAAAAGTTATGTTAACTATTGATTTCCGTTTAGGAAAATGCATGTTAATGAACTAAAAATTTTTAAGAAAATTCTAAAATTTTGAATTTTTTTTTAGTAACGACTTTATGCCATAGGTATATATTGAGCAGACATACAGAAAATCATAATACATATTCATGTTATTTTTAATAGACAATTTTATTCAGACATAAATATTCTTGATAATAATATTTCCCATGGTAAAAAAAAAATGAATCATGAGAAGGTCATGTTCATTAATTTTTTTTTTACTGATATTTAGAAAGTTGAATAAAAAATTAATTTTTATTTCATGACTGAAAAAATTCAATTTTACTATATCCTAACTACGAATTAATGCATGATTTCTGTGTGAAAAATGCAATTAAATTTAAAATTACCATACTTAAAACTCAAAGAAAAACGTATGAGTTTTGAACTTTTTAAAATTTTTTTAATACTTTTTAAATAAATATTCTTTAATAGCAAAATTTTCCATAATTGAAAAATCGCGAATTTGTGGTAAAAAAAGAAAATGTGGAATGGTAAAAACTACATATGAACGTCATTGACAGCATGTAATGTAAAATATGTGATTTTTGGCCATTTACATAACTCTTTCTTAAATACTAGCCTTGCGAAAAATTGGATAAATAATTACGTAATTAATAATTATGATATTATTTAATAGGCAATTTGTCAGATGTAACTTTTCTTTGATAGCAAAATTTTCTATAATTGACAAATCGTGAATTGGTGGTAAAAAAGAAAATGGTGAATGGTAAAAAAAACTACATATGAACATCATTGACGGCATGTCATATAAAATATGTGCTTTTTAACCATTTACATAACTCTTTTCTGAGCAACTATTTCAAACTGGCTTATTCATACCCAAATCTTTTATCAAAGCCAATTTAACCTTGAAATATCATTTTTATGACATCACTTCGAAAGACGTCCTTAAAAATCAATTTTAGGCTTAGGGTATAAAAAGGCACATAGGTACAAATGCACCCGTCACCTCGACCTACGAGGGTACAGGGGTTACAAAGAGTGGGAGGAAGAGAGAGGGATTGAATGGGTAACAGTCTAATAATGCGTGAGGTAGAATAGAACGTCATGTGATCGAACAGCTGGGTGCACACAACCCAGAATTTTGTATCCCCCAAATCGAACACAATGGCGGAAATTGAGAGAGAGAAAAAAATTTCAACAGTTTTTTTTATTCTCTTATGCTACCTCGTCCTATAGCACTCTAGTACTTTCAAACATAGCAGTTCGGCCATTATGTCGAAGTGTTCTTTCAGTGTTTGCATGGCAACAAAAGTGAGAACATTTTTTTTTTTCTTTTGGAGAATGTTGATGGGGGAAAAAAAGTTAGAAGGAAATAGAATGTATAGTAAGAGTGTTTCTTTTTTGATACATTTTGTGTAAAAAAGCGACAAAATGTGTTGTTGTCCTTGTTTGTGGTTCGGAATAGTGGAGTTTGTATAAAGAAATTTGTTGCAAAGTATACTTGAACAGCAGGAATCGACGCTCTTCAGGATTGAATAGCGTTTCATCCGCTAACCGCAATTCATCTTGAGATTACTTTCAGGAGGCGTGAAGGATCTTAATCCTACATACCACCTTTCCAAAAAAATGAATTTATCTTGAAGGGGCTAGACAAATATGGGCCAGAAATGAAAGGCGTGTACATAGCTAGATTGTAAACTTAGTCTTAAATGGATTAAAATCAAATTTCTATTGGTTCGGTATTTTTTTTAAAATACAAAATGGCGAAAAACTGTTGATCTGATTTTGAAAATACAACGTTTCAAATATGTACAAAGGATAGACACGTTTATGGTTTGTATTACTTGAAAGGAATTTTCTTCAAATATTCTTTTTCTTAATTGGGGCAACAGCCCTTGGTGGGCCAAGGCCTTCTGCCTACAGGCAAATTCTTCAAATATTATCTGTAGTAATTCTAACATTGTACCTTATATGATGGATATAAAGTCTATATTCCCATTCTAAACATGTTCAAAGTAGCCTGAGCATGTTTAGAATGGGAAAAAGGATGGGGGAATGAAAGTAAGAAGGAAATATAGTGTATAGTAAGAGTGTTTCTTTTTTAGCTACATTTTGTATAAAAACGTGACAAAATGTGTTGTTGTCCTTGTTTGGGGTTCGGAATAGTGGAGTTTGTATAAAGAAATTTGTTGCAAAGTAAACTTGAACAGCAGGAATCGACGCTATCCAGGATTGAATAGCGTCTCATCTGCTAACCTCAATTCATCTTGAGATTACTTTCAAGAGACGTGATGGATCTTAATCTTATAAAAAAAAATTAATTTGTCAATCCAGAATGTACTTAACATGATGGAGCTAGACGAGTATGAGTCAGAACTGAAAATCGTGTACATAGCTAGATTGTAAATTTAATTTTAAAATCATATTTTTTTTTTTTGATTAGGTTATTTTTTAAATACCAAATAGTCAGAAACTATTTATTTGTTTTGAAAAATAACGTTTAAAAAAACTACAAAAGATAAATCTATATGGTTTATAGCACTTGAAATGATACACACATACGAAAGTTTTAAACACTGTGTGTTTAAATAGACTGCATAGTAAGAATGCTTCTGTTTTTGCTACATTTTGTGTAAAAAGTAACAAAATGTGTTGTTCTTGCTTGTGGTTCGGAATAGTGGAGTTATATGAAAAAATTTGTTGCAAAGTATACTTGAACAGTAGGAATCGACGCTCTACAGGACTGAATAGCGTTTCATCCATTAACCGCAATTCATTTTGAAATTACTTTCAGGAGGCGTAAAGGATCTTAATCCTACAAAAAAAAATGAATTTTTCAATACAGAATAAATTTCACATGAGGGAGTTAGACAGGTATGCATCATAAATGAAAGGCGTGTTCATAACTAGATTGTAAAATTAATTTTGAATTAATTAAAACTCATTTTTATTGATTAGGTATTTTTAAATACAAAATGGTAAAAACTATTGATCTGCTTTGAAAAAATGTTTAAAAGATGTATAAATGATAGATACCTATATATGGTTTTGTAATACTTGAAAGGAAGATTTTGAATTTTCTTCAAATATTCTTCTTCTTCTTCATTGGAGCAATATCCCCATGGTGGGTCAAGGCTTTCTGCGAACACTCAGATTCTTCAAATATTGTCTGTAGTAATTCTAACATTGTATCTTTAATGATATGATGGATATAAAGTCTATATTCATGTTCTAAAAACGTTCATTTGAAACTGATGACTAGGTAAATGACTTTTGTGATCTGTTGTTCTAAGTCTTTTAAACCGGTCACATTCATTTTGTAGTGAATCAGTGTTGTGAAAATAATCTCTGAAGTAAAATATCAATAACTGGGATACAAGGTACTCCAAATTGTAATGATGTTGATGGAATAAACTTTCTCGAATTTTGAATTAGATTGAACAAATGGTAATAAAACTGAACATATGAAAAAATATGAACAAAATAAGAAGAAAAATTGAACCTTGTAGTGGTGTCGGTACTGCCGGGCCCCACATTGGGTGTCAGATTCTAGTGTGCTGGTTGGGCAATCCGATTATAACTGGGTTTGGTTGGGTTGAAATACTTGAGACACATGTTGGAGAACTCACAGCTTTATTGACACATGCACAAACACCACACAATTAGAGACATACAATATGTAACACATTTACAGACATATAATTATAGGTTCATGGAAGGATTCTACTTCTAAGCCGAAAAACCAATACTCAGGTACGCGCAGAGTGCGTGAAAGATACTACCTCTCGAGGAAGAGAGTCTATAGGGCAACTGTTACACAGGTTTGTGCTAAGTATAGTTCCTCTCAGGGGGAAGAGACTACACTAAACGTTTCTCAGCGGGAGTGCCAGTTGCGAAGTACTTTCTCTAGGGTGAGAGTCTCGAGGCCTACTGACCCTTTCTCCTGATCATAACAGGGGCGCTCTTTCCAGTGCTTAGGAGGAAGGAAGCACGGTTACAACCTATGAAAAAAATGCAAGGAAATAAAAACTGAACAAATGAAAATCAAACGAAATTCTTTCAATTATAAACATTATGTGTTTACATTTTGCACTTTACTTGTTTTAAAAGAAATATTTTTTTAAAAAAGACTTTTTGTTCGCTTTGACATATTCTGTAATTTTAAATAAATTATGATTGAATCAAATAAAATCGGCAACAGACGAACTAGTTATGGAGCAATCCTGTATGGTTAAATAAAGCACGAAAACCTCCACTTCATAATTAATGATGTCTTAAAAGGGGATTTGCTTAAAACAAAATTCTTAATTGCGAAGAACACATTCTTATCACGAGTAAGAAGCTTCGAACTAAGTTTACTCACCTCACAAATGTTCTATGACAGTTCAATGGATGACTCGGATGGCATATGCTCATCCATTTCACATCACTTTCAGTGAATATTATTCAAACGGTGACACAAATGAATTTTGAGAACAAATCTTTGACGTTTATGACATATTGCACAAACAGGAGTCTTGTAAATACTGAAAGCTATATGACACGATACGTGTAGACCATTACTGTATCAACTCAAGACTCGTGCACCGAATTTAAGATCAACTTTAATTAAAGCCATGATTCTCTGAGTATGGGATACAAAATGATTTCTGGCTTAGAAGTGTAACTGACTTAAAGCATTTGCAAAATATGGAAACTTATCTTACAGTTTCCATTTTGTGAAGATACTGTTTATTTATGCAAATAGGTCATTGGAATTTTTCAGTCATTTTTAAATAGGTATATTCTTTTTCATTATTTCATGTGAAATGATTAAATGAAATATAATTGCCCTTCATTTGGAAAAACCAAATCATCATTTATTAACATGAGTCTTAAATACCAGTGAAGAAAGAAAAAGACCACATTTTTAAAATGATATATTGTTGGCGAATGACTTATGGCAAAGACAATTTTCAAATAGCCTGTTTATACTGTTACTTTGTTAAACTGTTGTTCTTTAATTAAAATCATTTTAATGTTAAAAAATGATTAAAAACTCTAAATGAACTATTTACTAACTAATTACTTGAACTATTAAACCCTAAATAAACTATTTACTGTGAACTCTTGATAAACTATTTACTAACGATTGGAACTATTAAGCTCTTGATGAACTATTTACTAACTGTTTACTAAAAATTATTTACTAACTAGTTGCTTGCACTATTAAACTCATGATGAGATATTTACAAAGAACTCTTGATGAACTATTTACTCTAACCTCATGGTGAACAGTTTACTATAATTTATTTGCTAACTATTTATTTGAACTATTTAGCACTTGTTAAACTATTTACTAACTATTTGAACTATTAAACTCACGACGAACTGTTTGTTTGAACTATACTGTAATTTCAAATAACGATAAAAAAAAAAAGAACGATACCTTTGAGACCTCAACGATAAAAAAACAACTCGTTATGCATTAGGACAGACAATATTGTAAATAATGCAATAGTAGATAAATAGATATGATTTTAATGAATAAACATTTTTCATTCGCTATTTAATATAAACACTCCCACAGAAACACATGTGCAAATTATTATTATCTTATTATTATTGCATATTTTTTTTCACCTTTTAATCCCTGAATAGCCGTTGATCTAAAATAAACAAAATACAGTTGAAACAAAATTTTAAAAAAATTCTCCACATAGAAGTTAATTTATGCAATATGCGTTTGCTTGCCTGCATGTCCTGCAAACATCAACAAACCTTTATTGACATTTATTGATGATTCACAATATTCACAACAGAAGCAACAAACCACGCGCCCTTTAACGTTAATAAATAATTTTGCACCTGCACAAAAAGAGGTTCTTCAGGCGAGTGTTAACAGTTTTACTAACTATTATTCACTAACTATTTATATGAACTATTAAACTTTTGATAAACTGTTTACTATGAACTATTTACTAACTAATTACTTAAACTCTATATGGAAATTCTTGTTGGACTATTTACTTTAAATTATTTACTAACTATTTATTTGGACTATTAAACCATTGTTAAACTATTTACTGTGAACTTTTGATAAACTATTTACTAACTACTTTACTATTAAACTGATGAACTATTTACTTTGAACTGTCCGGTAATTTCAAATAACAATAAAAAATAAAGAACGATACCTTTGAGAACCTCAACGATAAAAAAAAAAAAAAAAAAAAACTCGTTATGCATTAGGACTGGCAATATTGTAAATAGTGTAACAGATAAATAGATATGATTTTGATGAATAAATATTTTTCATTCGCTATTTAATATAAACACTCAACAGACACATAAGTGCAAATTATTATCATTATTTTGCATAGTTTTTCACCTTTTGATCCCTGTATAATAGCCGTTGATCTAAAATAAACAAGATTTAAAAACATTTCTACTCGTAGAAGTTAATTCATGCAATATGCTTTTGCTTGCCTGTGTGTCTGTGCACGAATTGAAACCTCAACAAACCTTTATTGACTTTTATTGATGATTCACAATATTCACAGAAGCAACAAACCACGCTCTCTTCAACGTTAAGAAAATAATTTTGCACCTGCAAAATAGAGGTTCTTCAGGCGAGGGTTAACAACTGGGTTTTCGCCACCAAAGAACAGCACGTTTTTAGCGTAATGGAACAAATCAATTTTCTGTATTATTTTCGTATTATTCGTTATCGGAGAATCGTGATCCCGCGTTCAATTTCGTGAGTGGACGCTGATTTGCAATTGGGTTCGCCATTTTTTTTTTTTTCTTCTTGTTTCTTAAGAGAATAACGTCTTATTTCCTAAGAAAAGAGAAGAAAGGCGTAGCATACGAATATATTGCCTGAACAGATAGTAACCCTCTTAAACTGTTAATACTCTTTAATATACAAAAAAAGGGGGCCTGATGGCCGAGTGGTTAGCACTGTGATACTCGGTACCACATGTTTAGAGTTCAAGTCCCGCAGCTCCCATGGATGTTTATAGGGGTTCGGAATCCTCTTTAAAGTGTAGGTCCCGGTCTAATATGACTGTTAGACGTAGGGCTGACAAACCTACCTCGTAAAAAAGAAAATAACATCTCATGTTTCGCAATATGCCAGTAAGCAGGCGGTCTTGGCACACCATGGGGCTGTTGCGCCATTAAAGAAGAATAATGATTAATCAAGTTGTCAGGAAAATATAAATAAAAATTCAAAGGAAAATTGAATTGCAATGAAAATTAACCAAAATTTACAAATATGAAACATTTTTATATAACCCGACCAACTCACATAATTTTCTCTTTTGAGAATAAAGAATTTTTCCATATTATTTAATGCTAATCATTTAAGACACTGCCCGATTTGTGGCTCAGTGGCAACATGCGCCGCTGTTAGGACCGAGGTTCAGCCCACTGGCGGCTTTGTTGTAGACATTGTTTCAAAAAACGAGAAGATTCGGTGGCGTTTGTGATGTTCAGCACCTTTTCTCGTTAGTCAGATTACCTGGTTGGGAGTTTTCTGGGTTTTCTACCACGCAAATGCGGAATAGTTCCTCCTAAAAAGTCCTCCCTGAAGGTACTGCCCTCCTTCTTCAACGAGACGGAGCCAAGTCAGACTTCTACCAACGGGAACACCATCACAACAGAAGCTGGGCCCACCCTCCTTACTTGAGACAGCCAGGGGTTCATGGACTTGTTCTAAAATGTTACTATATATATACATTAGCAATAATGTTAAAGGAAAATGTTTAAATGTGTAAAAATGCAGCAACTGTAGAAGACAAAAAACTTAAATTAATTAGCCCGGTCTTATTTTATATCACAAAGAATTAGTTTAATTGTTTAATTTTAGCGACAGTAGTTTATATATTGAAATAATTTTAATTGCTTTATTTTTAGATTTATTAATCAGGTCCTTAGGGAAAATACGAAGGAAAATTCAAGGGAAAAATTGAACTGTCAGGGAAATTAACCAATAATTGCAATAATATCGATCAACTCACATAATTTTCCCTCTTTTTCTATATTATTTAATGCTATTAAATATTTTGGAAAAATAAAGGATAATATTAAACATCAATGTATAAATTTAGCTTTTTTTTTTTCAAAAACATTTTTGTTATATAGTTTCTAACTAAATGATTTGAGTTTAAATATTTCACTTAAAATCTTCCTCAACAAAATGTGTCTACATTACAACACTATTTTACAAACACTATTTAACATTTAATGCTTCTTAGGAATAAATATTTTATTACCATTTCTAGAACTATTATAACGAAATGCTTTCGCAGTAATATTTTGTTAAAACAGAAAAGATTTATCCATTTACAAAAGATTGTCAATAACAATAACTAGCATCTTTAAAGTTGTATTGAAAAAATATAAAGAACTTTCAGAAAACAGTTTCAAAACAAATAAAGCTATTGCAATAAATTTGCATTTCAGAAATGCGGATCCATTGAGACAACAATTTTACTAATTTGAATAAAACATAAGCCAGATGCTCTTTGTAAGTACATATGAATAAATAGATTTAAAACCTTTTCAATAACTGCACAGAGGAAAAACTTTTCCAGATTGTTGGTGCAGATATGGGTGACCTTAGATATCATTATAAGTAAAATTTCTTTCAAAACAGGCAGAATCTTAAAAAAAAATACTTACTTAATCTTTATTTTACTTTCATAAACTTTATTCAAAGACTTACATATATTTATAATTTTTTTCTTTAACGATTTTTAATATGGGGCCTGACGGCCGAGTAACTAGCGTTCTGGCGCTTGGTGCCACAGGGTTCGAGTTTCGTGGTGTCATGGATGTTTGTAGTGGTTCCGAAACTACTTTAAACCGTAGGTTCCAATCTCATATGACTGTAGAGCGTCACGGAACCCAATCAGACTTCTCACACCCACATCATTCCCAAACTGTATAGGGAGAGCATTCCCAGATCTAGGCACAGTGATGTGGTGGGGTGTAGTAGTAGTAGCGTAAAAGGCAGCTAGCAGGCAGGAGGACTGAGGTGCGAACCCAGTGGGGGCAGGATTGTAGTCACTGCTTTCAGAAGCGAGGAGACTCGATGGCGATTGTGACAATGTCTCGCATCGATTGTCAGGCTGCTTGGTGGGATTTTTTCGGGTTTTTCTCCATAATAAACGCACGTAAAGGACAATTATGCCCTAAAGGTTCACCCCTTCACCCGTCGGTGGGCTGTCCATAGTATATATGAGACCCACCGATGTTCCATCCTTACTTTTCTAACTGGTAGGGGGCTACATAGCCCTAGAACCGGGGGAGGGGGTAAACGTGTAAAAAACGTGAAAAGTCGCTCCGTGAGGCATCTTTGTTTACTTAAAAAATCTGGCCATTGATGAAGAAGATGTTAAGCAATAGCACTTAAAATCAAATAGCTTTTGTTGATTTTTCAATATTTTTATTTAAAAATATTTGTTCAAAACGTGTTGCTTTAAAGAGACTTCAGCATTTTAATGTATTATTTAACAACAACTATATTTATTTTGCTTAGCTCAATTTTAAAATGGAACATTTTTTTTTACAATAAATAAGGTGGATTTGGATTCTGCATTCATACTAGCCCCTCACGGAGAAAAGATTTCGATCTCTTGTTAATAATAAAATAAAAAACATATCAATGAAAGTATTTTTCCAATGTTTAAAAGATTAGATAGGAAAACAAAGTATTTTTAGTCTAAAGAATTAGAAAAAATTAGAAATTATTTTACCAACGTCTAAAGATTATAATATTTTCCAACAACAGCTTTTATATTAAACTAAAAGCTGGTCCATGTTTCGTTTTTCAGTCTTTCGACAAAATCCGAAACTCTTTCAAAGAAATCTACAGTAAAATTTCATAAATTAAATGAACACATGATGAGGCGAACAGCAAATATACCATCGGAGATTCGAAGTCTGTGTATTTTATCTAGATTCACAAAGGCAAAGTTATTCTTCCTATTATTAATGTTAAAAATGAGAAATTGGTATAAGTTGAAATCACATTTAGTTCTTATATGCTAATAACTAATAGCAATAAACCTAAAGCAACAACTTATATTCTTCGAGAATTGTTGTTATCCTAATTAGAGATCACACTCACACTCAGACACACATGTAGAAGGTTAAACTCACAAACATCAAAAACCAACAACGTACGTCTGTCATCGGTTAAAAAAAGGAAATGCTACGGTGGCATCCAAAGGCTCGATCAGCATTTTAACCAGTTTTGTTGAAAGTTTTACAATAAAATTAATAACAATAATCCTAAGCCCAACAGCTTATTCAAGCCCAATTAAAGAACATTTTTTCTCAAGTTGAAGGATTTCCAATAAACCTAAGCCTAACAGGCGTACATTCATTCTCATCCTAATTAAAAACATTTTTCGACAGAACAACGTTATCCAAGTTGAAGGATTTACAACAATAAGTCCAACACTTATAATAAACCTAAACCTAACAGCGTACATTCATTCTCATCCTAATTAAAAAAAGATCATTTTTCGACAGCAGAACATTAATCCAAGTTGAAGGTTAAACAATAAACACTAAGCCTACAAACATCAAGAATTTTTCCTAACAACAGTTGAAGGTTAAGCATAAACCAACAACGCACGCATGTCATCGGTTCAAAAATTTGAAAGTTTTACATCAAAGCTAATAACAATAAACCTAAGCCTAATATTTTATATTCATTCTCATCCTACCATAAGACCTTTTCTTTATCTCATCCCACCCTTTCTAAGACCATTTTTCGCCAAGTTGAGGGTATTACAATAAAACTAACAACAATAAACTTATGCACAACAGCAAATATTCATTCTCTTCCTAATTAAAGATCCTTTTCGACAGCCGAACGTAATCAAGTTGAAGGTTAAACAACACTGACAAACATCAAGGACCAACAACGCACGCATGACATCGGTTAAAAAAATTTGAAAGTTTTACAACAAAACTAACAACAATAAACCTAAGCCCAACAGCTTATATTCTTTCTTATCCTAATTAAAACCATTTTTCTCCAAGTTGAGGGGTTTTGCAACAAAACTATTAACAATAAGCCTAAGCCCAACAGCTTTTATTCATTCCCATCCTAATTAAAGATCATTTTTCGACAGCCGAACGTAATCCAAGTTGAAGGTTAAACAACACTGACAAAGCATCAAGAACCCACAGCGCACGCATGTCATCGTTTGAAATGTGAGTGTTTCTGTGGCATCCAAAAGCTCGATCAGCATTTTAACCAGTTTTGTTTCCGTGTTTTTATCGCGGCTGTCCTTGTAACACAAACACGACACCCTTTCAGCTTTGACGGGCGACTGTCACAGCGTCGTCGGACACGCTTTTAAACTCTTTCATTGAGGTACAGGAAATTGAGAAAGTCGAATTTAAGAACAGGAAGAGGGCTGGCGGTTTTATTTGCCACGCAGAAATTGCTCGTAATTAAAGCCTTTTAGAGTGAATTTTACACTCATTGAAAAATAGTGTAAATAGTGATTAGGATGTAACAGCAGTGGCGTAACTATACCATCTGAGGCCCATGGCAAAATTTCTGAATTGTGGTCCCTCAATGCAAAGTATCATCATTGTTTTTTCAATTCCTACTATTAGTTCATACTCTCCCTATATATATCATATTAAAATTTTCAATCGTCAATAAAATACTTTTTTTATTCATCCACTCAAGTTCAAATACATTTTTGGACTTGTAGTGGATGACACTGGATGTTAATACAGTTTTTCAAATATTAATTCAGCAATTAAATTTAATTAAATTTAGTTTTATATAGGAGAAAAATTGTCTCTTATATATATTTAGCAGGATATAAATTTAGGAATAAATACCGTCAGTGGCGAAGCGTGTAGATCTCTGGAAAAAATTTTTTATCAGGTTCTTTTTCATTCTATGGGTCTGAGTCAAGGAGGGAACAAAATGGAAAATGAAACATATGTATAAATTAGTGAGAGATGAAAAGTGTGTATGTGAGAGAGAGAGAGAAAAATTTCTTCTAACTAAAAAAATAAAGGAAAATTGTTTATAAAAAGACTTTCTGTAATATAGAGAAAAAAAAATAGAAAATGACTTTAATTTTTTATATATTACTTTTTTCTTTTTTAATAAAGTACTACTTACAGTTGCCTTCACGTTTCCCTTGATCATGTAGTACTTTAGAATGACCTTTATCAGTAATGTATGGCGAAGATGCCATTTTTCGAAATTAATTTCAGTCACTTCACTTCACTTTGGTTTTGATGTGTATCGCTAGCACAGGGCTGTGGTGGCTCTGGATCAGTGTTGTTGGAGGTTGCAATACTATCACTTTCGAAGCAGCAAATTTCTTCATTTCCGCCGCATTGTTCGTTTGTTTCTTCCTCACTCAAGTATTGACTTATTTTGGGTAACTTTTTTTTTTTTCTTCGAACTTCATTTTCCTTTTGTTTTTGACTCTCACTAAAATATTTTCTATTTTTAAACATGTATTATCTAATTTCCGGCTAATTAACTTTACGAATAAATCCAGATCCAATGAAACAAAAAATGTAGTGACGTAAATAGTAGATAATAGTGACGCATGGTGAAAGAGTTGGCTAGAAGATGCAGAATCCTCCGGATTTCACTAATGTGAAAATTGTTTCAAAATGCGGTGACATCAGGACAAACATCGGCCTAGAAAAATAAAGTTTCCATTGTAAAATACGTCAATAAGGTTCACGCGTGCATGTGCAAATACACAAATGAAACGGAAAAAAATTCAATTTAAATAACCAAATTTAAAAACTACATGATAATAACTGTAAAACAGAACTGTTTTACAGTTCTACTGCTCTGTAACCAGATACACTAACTGAAAATTTTAATTAATTAAATGAAAATCGAATAATCGAATATATAATCGAATATATATATATATATATATGTTCTGTAATCAGCAACATTAAATGAAATTTTTGTTCAATCCCATTAAAGAGATGATTATGAAATTAACCTTTATAGAAAAGCATGTGACAGAAATTAAAAAAAAAAATTAATATCTAAAAATTCCAAACAATTTTATAGAAAAGAATGTGAAAGAAATAAAAAAAAAAAAAATTTTATTTATATAAAAATTTTATTATATAAAAAAACGATTTTATAGAAAAGCATGCGAAAGAAAAACTAAAAAAAAAATGTTAATACAAAAATTCCAAACGATTGTATAAAAAAGAATGTGAAAGAAATTTAAAAAAAATTTTATTATATAAAAATTCCAAACGATTTTATAGAAAAGCATGCGAAAGAAACTAAAAAAAAAAAATGTTAATACAAAAATTCCAAACGATTGTATAAAAAAAGAATGTGAAAGAAATTTTAAAAAATTTTATTATATAAAATTCCAAACGATTTTATAGAAAAGCATGCGAAAGAAACTAAAAAAATGTTAATACAAAAATTCCAAACGATTGTATAAAAAAAAATGTGAAAGAAATTTAAAAAAATTTTATTATATAAAAATTCCAAACGATTTTATAGAAAAGCATGCGAAAGAAACAAAAAAAAAAAAAATGTTAATACAAAAATTCCAAACGATTGCATAGAAAAGAATGTGAAAGAAATTTTTAAAAAAATTTTAATATATAAAAATTCCAAACGATTTTAAAAAAAAACATGCGTGAAAGAAATTTAAATAAAAAATGTTAATAGCTCGTGAAAAAGTTTCCAAAAAATTTAATCAATAGAAAATCATGAAAGTGAAAGAAAAAATTTTTCACTGAAAAAAATCTTTCGAAAAAATATATAATGTAAAAATAAAATAATATTACAAAAAATATATATATATGTTCTGTAATCAGAAACATTAAATGAAATTTTTGATCAATCCCATTAAAGAATTGATTATGAAATTAACATTTTTTTCTTGGTTCATTTACCTTTGATATACCGTATGCATAGCAGATACAGTGTTGCAAATGTTTAATAATCTATAATTATTTTCCTAGCATTTCAAAGGGTGAATGTCTAACTGTCCTAAGATAGTCAATCAAATTTCGAAGCGCATATTAATCTATCTTTTATTTTTTAACTGCTTAATGGACTTAAAAGACGTTAACTCTACTTAAAGTAATGCTAATCAACTTCGGAAGCAACCAATGTAATGCCCATAGATACTCTTTCAAGTAAGCCATCTCAGACTCAAATTTAGGTAAAAAAATAGGGAAAATATTCTTCTTTCAGAGTAAAACAATAGGAGACAAAGATCAAAAATATGTTATTGTGGAACAGAATTCTAGAGAAAGTACTTTCTGTAGAGTTATTGAGACAGAAGGATATTTCGGAGGTTTTATTTTAAATGTATCTTTGTATATTTTTCAAGAATATTTTCGCATAAATGTAGAGTATAACCCTGCTCCCTCCTACATACTAGCAAGAGCGCACCCCCCCTGCAGCGTTCAGGAAAAATGGCCAATCGGCCTCGAGACTCTTGCCCGAGAGGAAGTACAGCGAAACCTGCGCTCCCGTTGAGAGACGTTTAGTTAATGGTCTCTCGTCTAGAGAGAAAATGTATTTAGCGCATCAGAGGCATTAGTTAGCCTACGTTCTCTCACCGGGAATAAAAGTATATTTTGAGCACCCTGCGCGTATCCGAATTTCGTGTTTTCGATCTAGAAGTGGAGTCCCTCCACGAATCTATAATTATTTGTCTTTAAAAATGTTAAATACCGTATGTATCTAATTGTACGTGTGCGGCGTTTGTGCGTGTGTCAATAAAACTGTGAGTTCTCCAGCCTATGCCTGAAGTATCTCAATCCAACCACACTCAGTTACAATATGAATGCCCGTACCCACATCACTACATGAGAAAATCCATCGATATAATTTAAAATAAAATAAATATGAAATAAAAAGTTTAATTTTTGATATAAGAATTCATCATATACTCACATCATCTTAAATTCTTAAACTCTTCATTACGTTCTTTGATACCAAATGCTTCAAGTTCGAATCCTGGCGGTGGCATGGATGTGTATTAGTTGTTCGGAATCAAAGTGAAACTGTAGGTCCCTATATAATTAGCCCAAAGTGTGCACAAAATGACCATAGAGAGACAAACCAAATCAAATCACTAAAATCGTGTTATGAGGATAAGAAGAATAATAACTACACAAAATTTTTTTTTTTCTCCAATGGCAGATTATGAACAGTTACAGCAAAAAAAAGAACAACGAAGAAAAAAAAAACATACAACAACAAAATAATACAACAAAACATGCTGAAACAGAGTTCATTAATCTAACAATAATGTCAAGTTGCAGATCTTTTAGCCACTAAAAGTGTTACCAGGTTCACCACGGGGAGGTAGATCTTCTGCGCACCCGCACAAAAATTAGCTACCCCAAAAAATAGTCTAGAATTATTAGAATTTCTCAAATGTCTTCTGAATACTTAATTGCATAATATGGATATGGATTCGAAATTCGATGGTTATTAAAAATCCTTTAAAAAAATTTTTTATTCTTTTTAACCACAAGATAAACAAAATTTATTGGGAACATTTTGTTTTTCTTAGAACAGGTTTTTTGTTTAGTTTTTTTTACAGCGTTTTAACATAAATTTTGTTAAGCAGAAATAATTCTATAACGTCTCGCAAATGACAAAAATCTATTAATCGAAGATTTATTGCCCTAAAAACAATAGCATTGCGATCATAAATAAAACAATAGAAGTCATTAAACAACGTTCCCCCTTTTTCTCTCACTTTTTTTCTGGAACAATAGAAAACAAAGCAAATACAATTTTTTTTTCTTTTAGCAGAAACTGTTTTTAATGATACAAATGCATAAAAATTTTGAACTCAAATTATTATTATCATCATTAAGGTTTATTTACACATATTTCAGGTCATTTACTGGTCTTTATTTTTGTTAAAATAAAATACATTTATAAATTCATATCATTAATTTGGACTCGCAACTATAATTACTTCTGAGAAATTCTCGTGAATAACATGTTGAACAATGAACTATGGTAAAAAAAAAATGCACCTTTACATTGTAAATTATTTTCATTAAATGTAAAACCTAAACATTATTATTAACAGGATTTCTGATTCTCTTGCAAGAGAAATAACGTGATATTTATTGTTATGTTATCCAAAATAATGCAAAAAATTTGCGAAAGCCATGTATAGCATAAACTAATTGGCTGTGCAAAAAATGATAGCAATAATTAAAAAAAAAAATGAAAAAAAAAATAAAAAAAATAATTGAAGGAGGGCATATGCAGGTTACTCATATAATTTAGAATTTTAATGTATAACAGCAAATTAAAAAATAATTTCAAACGATTCTATAGAAAAGCACGTGAAAGAAATTTAAAAAAAAAATTTAATCTTCATCAATGGCGCAACAGCCCCATGCTGGGCCAAGGCCATCTGCCTGCTGGCAGATTTCTAGATAGGAGCTGTTTTCTTTTAACGGGGTAGGGTTGTCAGCCCTATGCCCAACGCTCTGCAATTGTATTAGACCGAGACCTACAGCTTAAAGTAGATTCGAACCATTACAAACATCCATGGCACCACCGGGACTCGAACCCGAAACCTGTGGTACCGAGCGCCAGCCATCCAGCCCGGAGATAATTTTTCATACTGAATTGCTAAATTTTTTTTAAAACTGAAGATGGGTATTGTTACATTTTTTTAATCTCTCATCAAAATCAAAAAATATTTAAAGCAAGTAACCAATTAATTCTATTTCTAAGTAAAATGGGCACATGAATAAGATGACACGGTCTGGCATTCCTGTCCAAAACTCTTTGGTCAAAAACAATTGAAACGAAATAAGAAAAATAATTAAATTTTTAATAATTTGTCTTTCTGTTTATGCTCAAGTGATTTACCTTGGAAAGTAATATTAAGTAACTTCCAGAAATCTTGCGTTTCCTAGAAGACGGAGTATTGAGTTACCGAGATGGAAAACTTGTGTAGCATTTTTTCCCACGAGAAAAGTTTTGGCATTTCATTGCCAGGAGAGGAATGTATGTTATTTGGCAAAAATATATAATAAACACATCTTTCAAATTTGTCAGCAGAAGAGCTTTATGGTGAGTAGTTATATTACACATTATGTAGTTACATTACATGGAGATTTTGTATTAATGAGAACAACCTGCCACTTAAATCTGTTAGCAGATATTCGGCATCATGTATAATGAGGAAATTAGCAAATATCTGTGCGACCTTAACAGGCCGAAACAACTACAGATTGAATATGAACTACACCATGAGTTGTTTCATTGTGATGGGTGATAGACCACGGCCTGAAAAACGTCTACTCAATTAAAAGTTAGGAAGCTCACCCCCTTCTGGAAGATTTTCTTAATAGGAGGTTTCTGGAGAAGAAAAGAGTTCTGCGACGAGTCGACCAGCAGTGTTGTTTTTCTTTTTTTCTCTGAAGTGACTGAATAGGCCGGACTTTCCTCCTGTTTACAAATTGAGCTTTTTGAGATTTCGTGAATCACGCCATGTGATAATTAAGGTCTGCCACAGACTTGCTGAAATAGATTCGTCGCAGGCTGACGAGTAAATCTTCGAACTTGGAGTGAATTGCACATGTATATCTAATTTATATACTTAATTTTTGTAAATAGAGTTCTGTAAATATATATATACTGTTGACCCTCCCCCTCCCCCTCCTGACGAATTTTGTTAAAAGGAGGTTTTTACTGAAGAAGGTGAAGAAGAAAGAGATGGGTCAATAACCTTATGATTCAATAAGTTGGAGTTCCCATCTGTTTTTCAAAGTGAACCCTTTGTGGTTTGGTTTATTACTCCATGTTATAATTAAAAATTGATTGCAGCCTAGGTAGGAACGAACTCCGGAATTTTGGTTCGAACTCCGAAAATCTCTCAACTCTGAACTGTACTTGTGGTATAATGGTGCACTAGAGATCAAATTTTATCTTTATTTTTTTCGTAGTATCTTTGCATGACATCATAATAATCCAGAGTTCATTATTTGTATATATACGAGTGATTGTAAATAAAAGTTGAATTGTTCCCATGAAGTGTCCCTCTTCTAAGAAGCCGTTATAAGTCTAATATAGGCGGAGACGCTACGCTTGGTTCGAAACCTGCCAGGAATTGCGATACGTATACTGGCTGTAATAAATCTGGGATGGACAATACTTAAATTAGGCTTGTAGAGATAGTGTGGAAGTGCGTTTTTCCCAGATGTAGTCTTTGCTGATTTTGTCTGGGCATTAAAAAGTTTCAAGTCGTTAAAATCAATGGCAATTCTGTTTCCCAGAATGAGTAAGACTCAGAGAAGCATGACATCACAAGCTGAAGTCTAATTGTAAATTGTCTAGAGTAACACGAATTGATAAACAAACCAAAAAGCATCAGACAAAAGAAACCACAACTAGTTAGGCAAGTGTATTGTTAGGATTAGTAAGCCAAGGTGGACGGCCTCGTGTTTGGTTTCTTCTTTTTTGACAACTTTATTTGAAAGTTGAAAATAAATCATGACTTGTGACTCAGATTTTACACACACACACAAAAAAAAAAAGATGAATGACTCCACGTTTTGCGGTGATCGCATGTTGTGTTGAATAAGGTGATTTATAACTTCTCTTATACTAAAAGAAAATTGTTTTTAAAAGTATTATACACGTCGTAAGATTTTTACCCAGATGATTCTCTTTTCATATCTCAGATATTAATTACATTTCTGCCATTAAAAATTACAGCAAAAAGAAGAAATTATCAGGTTTGCATATGTGTTAGTAATGATATAAGTAAGGGATTACAAAATCAAAACAATATGGTCATTTATTGCAGGAAAACTCTTAAAACAAATATGGAACACCTACAGGGCCACCTATAGTTCAAATGAACGATGCAATACGGTTGGGATAGAGGTAAACATGTTTCTTAGAATGTCCTGCAAAATCATAATCCACAACTGCTGTATGCGTGCCACTAGTTAGATCAAACTACTACACTTGATTTCTTGACGCAAATCATTTTACAAATTTTCAATAGGTGACAAATCTGGAAATCGCTTGAGCCATGAAAATGTGTCGATACGTGTGGCTCAGCATATTCCTGTGGAAAATGCCTTCTATAAATCTTGCTAGAGTGAGCACATGTGGCTGAAAGATGTACAGTTGGTGGTCATGATGCCATGGAACTTTACTAGAGGGGAGCAGAATTTGTCTATAATGGCTCCCCAAACCGTTCCATCAGGTGTTGGCCAAATTGTAAGCTGCCATTGTAGCGTTTACTATAAGACCCTCTAAACCTAAGCACGATTTCTATCAAAACATGTATTAAATCACAATTTCTCATAGAAGACTACCTGTTTTCACTCTATTATAATTCAGTCCTGCCAAGGGACGCACCTCTCCAAACGGAGGTGATAGTGGATGCTATCATGAAAAGAACATGTAATAGGTGCCGCAATAACAAATAATTGTTAGCAGTGCACTCGCAATGGTATGGACAGACATAACGGTCCTATACAAATCGTGTCATTTTGTGCGAATGTCAAACGGCCATGCTATTGACTATTCAAGTATTTCCAATGGCTTTTTGAATCCACGCAACGTGGGTATTAACTCGCTCTTATCCATAATCCCCAACAGCTCCTTACAGTATGGGACTACATACGCACGATTGCAATCAAAGCTCGTATTCAATCTCATTGAAGACTACCTGTTTTCACTCAATCTTAATTCAATCTCGCCAAAGGACACACCTCTCCAAACGGAAGGGATAATCCCCAGCGTCTTCTTACAGTATGGAATTTAAAGTCAAGATGGCTGAAGTGCCAGGCAAATCGCTGAACTGATAAAAAAAACCTCTGTCATTCCAATGATTATTTGCCTTTCCAACTAAATAGCTGGTGATATCTGCTTTTTGGGGTCTGAATGGCCGAATGTTTAGCGCTATTGCGCTAGGTGCCACAGGTTTCGATTTCGAGTCCCGGCTGTGCAATGGATATTTGTAGTGGTTCTGAATCCACTTTAAGCCGTAGATCCCGGACTCATATGACTGTAGAGTCCGGTATATATGTCACAGAGCCCAAACAGACTTTTCACTCTCATCATTCCCACACTGTATAGGGGAAATTCAGCTCTAGGAATATTGATGTGGTGTGTAGTGGTAATATATCTACTTTGACGTTAGCATAAGAATATATCTGATGATAAAGCATCCCTGTGAAGACATAAATTGTCTTTAGCATTTCTGAGAGAGAACTTGCCTCAGGGCAGCGCATTTATAATCAATGGTGGATGCACATCAGAGCGTTCCACTAATCTTAAGCAATGCGCAACCATGCTGCAAATTAATCACTTGCACATACCTTAATGCCGTGTTTCGAGAGGATCTTCTTGGCGGGACCATTTTTATACAATGAATATATATTGTACAGCATATCTTATCTAAAGGAGAAGGATTGAAATAGCATATGATATGTATCATTTGAATAAATATTCGGAAAATTTCATACCAAAAGATTTGTTTACAACATATTTGTTTCGCATCCTTCGTAAATTGTGATCATTATCTGATCCAGTGTTTTCAGTTTCAGTCTTGAAGTTAATTGTAAGAGTTTTCTTTTACATAACTGGCTCGTACCATTTCTTAATAACTAAATAATTCGTTACGAATCATTCGAAATCGATTCAATTTAAATTTTAATCCCGATTAATCTTTGTTTATATGCTATTCTTTTAATCCAAGTTAAATATTTATATTCTCATAAATAATATTTCCTATTAAGAATCTAAACACAAGATTTTAAATAAGACAATCCAAATTATTTCATTGTCTGTCTTCAATTCCAAATGCCCTAAATCGGTCTTGGTAGGAATAATGGTTCTAATATGACTGTAGAGAAACAGGTGTAGGGCTGAAGGTGTAAGGGCTCTAACTCTGCCCGTAAAAAGAAAACATCTCCTGTCTCGAAATCTATCAGTTAGGCAGACGGCCGACGGCTTTGGCCTCACCATGGAGCGGTTGCGCCAATGAAGAGAGGATATATATGTATATATATATAATCTCTTTCTATGAGTCTGAGCCTAATACATTGTGCAGAATATAAGACCGCTCTGATTTCGTTATTAACACTTGAAATTTTACTGTAACATTGTATACGATTATTTTAAGATTAATTTAATCCTGTTACAAAGCTTCTCAAATTATTATTTCTATTACTTATGAACTTCTTTCTACTTCATAATTGAATTTTAAAACTAAGTTTCAACATTCTTCTTTAATATGAAATTCAAACAAAACCAGACAGAAAATATCTACTTACATTTATTCAATTGAACAAATAAATGCAGCATTTCATAAAAGGCCAATTTAATTAAACTCTATTGAAAAAGACCTCGTGGGTGGATGGAACAAAATTCGATTCGAAGTCCACCCCCAGGACACAAAAAATATTCGATTCCGAAAAGCGATCCTTCCTCCTTTAAAAGACGGAGCACCTCGTCTTGGGGTGTAAAAGCAACGACGCATTTGCATTCATTTTTGTAGAATCGCGAAGTGTATTCTCCGACCTTGTTATTAAATTAAAATGTATTTGCTTTCTTCTGCAAATACGAAAATAAAATTTCCCGAGAGATTTCTCCGAGTTTTGAGCTTCGTTGGGTTTTCTAATATGATTCTTAATTAGTTTTGGAAATATACGAGTTGTTATCCGTAAGAATAGAAATACTATATTTATCAAATTATTTTAAAAAATAGAAATCTATATATCATGTTACTTGAAGCGGAATGCTGACCCATTGGCCAGCGCTCTGACTTCGGTGCTTCAGGTACTAATTTTGGCGGTAGCTTTGTGTTTATGTTTGGATGTTTGCAGTGGTTCGCAATCCACTTTAAAACCGTAGGTACCGGTCTAATACAAAGTGTGCAAAACATTGGACATAGATCTACAAACCAATCCTCATACCTTTTAAAAAAGTGGAACATCTCTTGTTCCATTAATTTGGCAGAAAGCAGACCATTGATGAGTCATGAAGGCAGGCGTTGCGACTTCCAACAGAACTTTAATATTTAAAAAAGAAATTTTTCATTTTTGTTTTTATAAGAAAAATTAAATTAAAAAATAAAGTGATTAAGAATGCGATATTTTAAAGATAAATTGTCTTTATCGCCATAGGCTACTGATATCAATGTGGCAGATTTTTTGATAACAATGTTAGGTTCGATTCCTGGCGGTGGCATTCCTTTGATAGTGGTTTTACTAAAAGCTTCTCAATATGATTGTTGGGCTAGAGCTGACACTTAGAAAACAAACATCCTTTTTACTTTATAACTGAATTTTACCAAGTTGCGCCAAGTTTCAACATTCTTTATGAATAGAATATATGAATTCAAACAAAACCAGACAGAAAATATCTCCTTCATTTATTCAATTGAACAAATAAATGCAGCATTTCATAAAAGGCCAATTTAATTAAACTCTATTGAAAAGACCTCGGGGGTGGACGGAAGAATTGTTTTCTGAACAAAATTCGATTCGAAAGTTCCCCCAGGACCCAAAATATTCGATTCCGAAAAGCGATCCTTCCCCTTTAAAAGACGGAGCACCTTGTCTTGGGGTGTGGAAGCAACGACGCATTTGCATTCTTTTGTAGAATTGCGAAGTGCATTCTCTGACCTTGTTATTAAATTAAAAATGTATTTGCTTTTCTGCAAATGCGAAGAATAAAATTTCCCAGAGATTTCTCCGAGTTTTGTGCTTCGTTGGGTTTTCTAACATGATTCTTAATTAGATTTGGAAATATACGAGTTGTTATCCCTAAGAATAGAAACAGTATATTTATCAAGTTATTTTAAAAAGTAGAATTCTATATCTCATATTAATTGAAGCGGAATGATGGCCAATTGGCCAGCGCTCTGGCCTTTGGTACCATAAGCTTCAGGTTCTATTTTGGAGGTGGCATGATGTTTGTGTTTAATGTGGATGTTTTCGGAATCCACATTAAACCGTAGGTCCCAGTCTAATTACCACAAAGTGTGCAAAACATTGAGTGTAGAGCTACAAACCAATCAATCATATTACTTGATTTTTAGGTGGAATATGCGTGTTCCATTAATTTACGGCACTAAATCCCATTGATGAGTGATGAAGGCAGCCATTGCCTTCCAACAGAACTTTTAAGAAAAACTGCATCACATTTGTGTCTGCTTTGTAAGAAAACATGAATAACCACCATCAGGAAGCCTGATTATAGATCGATGCGATATGCTTTAAATATATTGTCTTTATCGCCATCGGCGGCCTGAATATGATTTGCTAGCTCTGGCCTTTGATACCACAAGCTTCAGGTTCGATTCCTGGCGGTGCCATAGATGTTTGTAATGGTTTTGGAATCCACTTTGAACCGTAGGTCCTGTCTAATATGATTGTTGGGCGTAGAGCTGACAACCTACCTAGAAAAAGAAAAGCATCTCTTGTCTCGTAATTTGGAAGTAGGCAGACGGCCTTGGCTCACCATGGGCCAATGTAGAAGAAGATTGTATTGAATATTTAATTAAAATAAATATTTAATTTTTATTTATTTTTGATAATAAAATTTTAATAATAAAAATAAAGTAAAAATACTATTTTTAAGAAAATTTACGGTTTTTAAATTAGGCTACATGACACACACATAGAATGTTACAGTAACAATGTATATGTTTATGATTAGTTTGATCCCATTACAAAGCTTCTCATATTAATATTTTTATTACTTCTTTTTTACTTCACAATTGAATTTTCCAACATTCCTTCTGTAATATGAAATCCAAACAAAACAAGACAGAAAATCTCCTCATATTTATTCAATTGTACAAATAAATGCAACATTTCATCAAAGACCAATTTAATTAAACTCTATTGAAAAGACCTCGGGGCTGGACGGAAGAATTCGAAATCCACCCCCAGGACACAAAATATTCGATTCCGAAAAGCGATCCTTCAAAAGACGGAACACTTCGTCTTTAGGGTGTGAAAGTAACAGCGCATTTGCATTCTTTTGCAAAACGGGCGAATCGCGAAGTGCGTCGTTCTCTGACCGTGTTATTAAATTAAAATGTATTTGCTTTTCTGCGTATGCGAAAATAAAATTTCCGAGACTTTTCTCTGAGCTTTGAGCTTCGTTGAGTTTTCTAATACGATTCTTAATTAGTTTATCTTGTCCATTCCTGAGTTGACATAACAATTTTCATGTTTTCTTTGCTTATAGACTTGCAATTGAACTCTATATATATCTACCTATCTAACCAACTATATATATATATATAAGCCTGGCTCTCGGTACCACGGGTTTCGGGTTCGAATCCTGGTTTTTGCATACATGTTTTTTATGGATTCGGAATCCACTTTAAATCGTAGGTTCCGGTCCGATATGTTTGTTGGGCGTAGAGCTGACGACTCTACGTAGTAAAATGAAAACATCTCTTGTCTCAAAAGTCTGCTATTAGGCAGACGGCCTTGGCCTACTATGGGCTGTTGCGCCAAAGAGGATATTAATATTTAGTCAAAATAAATATTTTGTCTTTATTTTTTTTTATAATATTTAATAAAATTAAAAATAAAATAAAATACTGTTTTAAGAAAATTGACAGATATATATATTATATATTATCGTTTTTTATAAGTCTGAGCCTAATGCATTGTGCAGAATGTAACAACGTCGCTTTGATTTTGTTGTTATCACTAGGAATTTTTTACAGTAACAATGTACACGATTATTTCATGATAATAATTTAATGATTAGCTTGATTACAAAGTCTGATTACTTACTAACTTCTTTTTTACTTTATAAATTGAATTTTAAAACTAAGTGTGTAACATTCCCTTTAAGGGGACCTATGGCCGAATTTCTGACGTTTACTATCGGGTTCTAACTGGGTGTTTTAGTGGTTCGGAATATACTTCGCCGTAGGTTTATAATTGAATTTTTACTCCGCGTCCGTGGCTTACCATCAAGTTATTACGCGCCTCTGGGTAACGCAAAGTGAGTAACATCGGCTAAGCCCTTATGGCGAAAGATTTTATTTGAATTTGCATTAGAAGAAGGACATTCTTCTTTAATATATTCAAAAAAAATCAGCCAGAGAATATCTCCTCATATTTATTCAATTGAACACATAAATGCAGCATTTCAATAAAAGAATAATTTAATTAAACTCCATTGAAAAGACCTCAGGGGTGAATGGAAGAATTCGTTTTCCGAACAAAATTCGATTCGAAATCCCCCCCCCCTCCCGGACATAAAATATACGATTCCGAAAAGCGATCCTTCCTCCTTTAAAGACGGAGCACCCCGTCTTGGGGTGTAGTAAAAGTAACAACGCATTTGCATTCTTTCGTAAAACGGGCGAATTGCGAAGTACATTCTACGACCGTGTTATTAAATAAAAATGTATTTGCTTTTCTCTCAGCGAGCAAATAAAATTTCCGAGAGTTTTCTCTGAGCTTTTTGTGCTTCGTTGCTTTTCTAATACGATCCTTAATTAGTTTTGGAAACACACAAGTTTGCAATCCGTAAGATTAAAATAGTATAAGTCAAAAATATATTTATCAAGTTATTTTTAAAAAGTAGAATTATATATCTCATATTACTTGAAACGGCCTGATGACCAATAGGCTAGCGCTCTGGCATTTGGGGATTGAGGTTCGAATCATGGCGGTGGTATGGATGTTTGTAAGTGGTAGTTCGGAGTCCGCATTAAAACGTAGGGCCCAGTCTAATTAACCCAAAGTGTGAAATAAATGAGAGCAGAGTGATAAACCAATCAATCATATTACTTGAATTTTTATGTGGAACATGCATGTTTCCATTATGAATGCCACAAATAGCCCATTGATGAGAGAGGAAGGAAGGCATTGTCTTCCAGGAAGACTTTTTAAGAAAAACTGCCTCACATTTGAGTGTCATTTGGGAGAAAACATGAATAACCACCATCAGAACTGACTTACGATCGATGCGATATGCTTAGACGCATTTTCTCTAACGCCATCGAATCTCGACCTTTCGGAAAGGTGTGATAGCAATAACTGCTGGGCAATACTGTTGATTATTCAACAATTTTACTTAATTATTATAGAACAATATGTTATTATTATACTAATTGTTATAATCTTAATTGTTATCATCTTTGTTATTATCCAAACTGTTATTATCCTTATTTTTAAAACTCCGATACTCGGCTACGCGCAGGGTGCACGAAATATACTTCCTCTCTGACGGAGAGTCTGTAGGCCTACTGACCGTTTCTCCTAAACGCCATAAGGGCACTCTTGCCAATGGGTAGGAGGAAGTACATTACAAGAATTCATAAAAATATTCATCCGTCTTGTAAATATAACTGCATATAATGCAATGAAACTCAAAAATAACAGCGTGACTCATTATTCATAAAATTCTGAAGAAACCATGAAAGGTTATCACGGGATCATAGGTACTGATACTAAACCATTACTTGTAGTTTCCAGGCATAAAACTATTTTACTACTTGATTTGTAAACAGAAAGTTATTTTCACTTGCAGACAGGCAAGACTTGGAAAATATATATTCTGACTAACAAGTTTTTCTCCGGCAAACAGACGCATTTACATAGACTTATGCTTTAACAAAAATAAACTGCGAGTTTTAGTATGTATGTTTAGGAAAAAAAAAACAATAAAGGTACGCCAAAATCAAATTACTTTTGAGAAGTAATAAAACTGAAGTTGTGATGTAATTTAAAATTGTTTTCAGATTATATGTAAGCATATATTTAGGAGCAATAACTTACGTTTATTTACAATTGGGAAAAAACAAAATTTTTAGCTGTTTCATATTAGTAGAAATGCACAGAGCACTCACTAGGCTGAAAGTTTCAGGGAGGGGAGCCCACCCCCCCCTCCCTGAAAAATTATCTAATACATATTATCTAGTGTATGATATATATATATATATATATATATATATATGTGTGTGTGCGTAGCCCGAAGGACAAGCACTCTGGTGCCCAATGCCACAGATTTTCGGGTTCAAGCCCCCGGCGGTACCACGAATGTTCTAATATGACTGTAGAGTAAGGGTCTGACAACACTGGGTCTGACACACCCTGTAAAAAGAAAACATCTCATGTTTTGGAATATTCCAATAGGCAGATCGCCTTTGGCCCACCATGGGGCTGTTACGCCTTTGAAGAATATATATATATATATATATATATCCTTTTTATGCCTTATACATATGTCAAAAAGTGTTTATTTACAAATATATGTTGATTCAAACAGGCTTGCGTCTTTTACTGAGAAAAACGACCGGAATATATATATACATATCCTATACGACCAAATATATTTACATATTTTTTGCAATATATATGTCGTCTATGCCTAATATATATGTCAAAAAGTGTTTATTTACAAATATATGTTGATTCAAACAGGCTTGCGTCTTTTACTGAGAAAAACGACCGAAAATATATATACATATAATACGACCAAATATATTTACATATTTTGCAATATATATGTCGTCTTATGCCTAATATATATGTCAAAAGTGTTTATTTACAAATATATGTTGATTCAAACACTTGCGTCTTTTACTGAAAAACGACCGAAAATATATATACATATCCTATACGACCAAATATATTTACATATTTTGCAATATATATGTCGTCTTATGCCTAATATATATGTCAAAAGTGTTTATTTACAAATATATGTTGATTTCACATCGCCTTTTACTGAGAAAACGACCGAAAATATATATACATATCCTATACGACCAAATATATTTGGGGGCAATATATATGTCGTCTTACGCAATATATATGTCGTGTTTATTTACAAATATATGTTGATTCATATATTTGCGTCTTTTTACTGAGAAAAACGACCGAATATATGTATACATATCCTACGACCAAATATATTTACATATTTTGCCTTATACATATGTTATATAAAAGTGTTTATTTACAAATATATGTTGATTCAAACAGGCTTTCTTTTACTGGAGAAAACGACCGAAAATATATATTTTACTAACGACCAAATAATTTACATAAAACGATGCCGTCAAAAATGTTTATTTACAAATATATGTTGATCAAACAGGCTTGCGTCTTTTACTGAGAAAAACGACCGAATATATATGTATACATCCTATACGACCAAATATATTTACACATTTTGCAATATATAGTCTTTATGCCTAATATATATGCCAAAAAAGGGTTTAATTACAAATATATATTGATTCAAACAGCCTTGCGTCTTTTACTGAGAAAAAGACCGAAAATATATCATATCCTATACGACCAAATATATTTATTTGCAATATATTTTTATGCCTAATAAATATCATGCCTAATTACAAATATACAAATGTTGATTCAAACAGGCTTGCGTCTTTTATGACCGAAAATATATATACATATCCTATCTAATATATAAAAAGTGTTTATTTACAAATATATGTTGATTCAAACAGGCTTGCGTCTTTTACTGAGAAAAACGACCGAAAATATATATATACATATCCTATACGACCAAATATATTTACATATTTTGCAATATATATGTCGTCTTATGCCTAATATATATGTCAAAAAGTGTTTATTTAATATATGTTGATTCAAACAGGCTTGCGTCTTTACTCTCGAGAAAAACGACCGAATATATGTATACATATCCTATACGACCAAATATATTTACATTTTGCAATATATAGTCTTATGCCTAATATATGCCAAAAAAGGTTTAATTACAAATATATATTGATTCAAACAGCCTTGCGTCTTTTGCTGAGAAAAATTATCATATACCGAAAATATATGCTTATATATTTTGGAATCAGAGAACTTTCTCTATATTGCATAGCAAAGAGAAAATTTTATCATGAAAAAAAAAAAATTATTATTAACGGATGTTGATAAAAAATATATGATCTATGAGGTGGTACATTATATACCCCAATACATACTAGGAATCTTATACTCAGGCTTAGCATATTATTGATAAAAAATATGATCCTATATGAAATGAAATGGGACCTGTTGGCCGAGTGGCTCGCGCTCAGCCCTCGGTATCAGGTTTCGGATTCGAGTCCCGGAGGGCCATGGATGTTTTTGTAGTGGTTCGAAATCTGCTTTAAACAGTAGGTCTCGGTCTAATATGATCGTAGAGCGCTGTTCTGAGCCCAGTCTAAATTCCTACCCACATCATTCCCAAACTGTATGGAGGTAATTCAGTTCTAGGCACTCAGGTGTGGCGTAATAGTAGTATATGAAATGAAATACGAAACATTAAATAAAATTTTGTTCAAATTTTTATCTTTATTGATCTAAAACTAAACATTTTAGTCAAAATCTCAATATCTTAAAAAAAAATCAATAATTTTACTTTTAAAATAAAACGGTCAACAAGCGGTAGTGATCTGTCTCAAAGTCATATGAAACTGGTCTTGAGGTCATATGGATTATGAAGAAAAATCTAAAAACTATCCATTCCTGACATACGCTATTCTTCTTCTTAAACAATCCGATTTTATTTCACTGCGAAATCACTTTCTTTCACTCTTTTCTCTCATTATGTCCATCTCACTGATTCCATTTCTCCACATCAGAGGAGTCATCGGAGGGCCCACCATTTCGGCTCATCATCCAGAGGGGACTTTTAATTCAAAACTAATCCTCTTACGCAAGTGAATGCACTGCGACTTCTTCTTCTTTTCCTCTGGATTTTTGGCCCCTCTATTAATCTTTTTCGCGCTTCGGTTGCGGCGTTTTAAGGAGCCAGCACACCCATTTCTCGTTAAACCTCGTTGCTGAATTCCCCGAAGAAGTCGCGAGTCGGAGAATAATTACTGTTATGCAAAATACTATATACACGCGGTGATACTTCATCGAGTTTCATCATGGAGAAACGGTTACGGTTGTGGTATTTCAATTCGAGTTTTTGAGATTGTTTTTGTTTTTTAATTTTAGAGTAAAGTGTTATTTCCGCAGAAGGGTTAATCGATTAAAGACAAACGCCTTTTTCCACTTGAAGGAGATGCATAAAATGAAATATTTGTGGTTATAAGAGTCTGTTGTTGTTATGGCTCATCTTCAGAGTCCTGCAGCGCGGGGCGAACACCCCATGTGTAGTCTACTCATGGATGAAGGGAAAGCGGGTAGCTTCTGTTGTGATGGAGTAGTCGTAGGTGGAAATTTGACTACAGAGTCGCTGTAGAAGAAGGGCAGTGCCTTCCCGTTTCGTTTGGTTTGTTGCTCACGGTCATTTTTTTTTTTTTTTTGCACACTTTAGATTAATTAGACCGGAATCTACAGTTTTAAAGTGAATTTCAAACCACTAACAACACATCCATCCTATCGCCAAGATTCGAACCTGAAATATGTGGTACCAAATGCCAAAGCCACTAGCCAATTGGCCTTCAGGCCGCCCTTACAAAAAGACCTTTAGTGGGAATTACCCGCATTTGGGTATCGTAAGGAATCTTATATTCAGGCTTAGCACATTATTGACAAAAAAAAAAATATGTGAAATGAAATACAAAAATATTAAATAAAATATTTTTAAAAATTTTACTTTTTTAATGAACTGCATCTAATCAGTTTAGTCTTTCAAAATCTCAATATCTTTCAAAAAAAAAATTAATAACTCTACTTTTAAAGTAAAAATGTACAACATGCAGTTGTGATCTGTCTCAAAGTCATATGACTCTGGTCTTGAGATCATATGGATTATTAAGAAAAATCTAAAAACTATCCATTCTTGACATACACTATTCTTCTTCTCAAACAATCCGATTTTTATTTCACTGCGAAATCACTCTCTTTCACTTCTTTTCTCATTATGTCCGTATCAGTGATTTCATTTCTCCACATCAGTGGAGTCATCGGTGCGCCCACCATTTCAGCTGATCATCCGGGGGGATTTTTAATTTAAAAACTAATCCCTTACGCAAGTGAATGCACTGCGACTTCTTCTTGCCTTCTGCATTTTGGCGCCCCTATTAATCTTTTCGCGCTTCGGTTGCGGCATCTTAAAGAGCAGAGTCTGAGAATAATCACTGTTATGTTAAAAGCGCGGCGATACTTTATCGAGTTTCATCATGGGAAACAGTTACGGTTGTGGTGTTTTTAGTTGGGGATTTTGAGATTGTTTTGTTTTTGATTTTAGAGTGAAGTGTATTTCCGCAGAAGGGTTCATCCGTTAAAAGACAAAACCTTTTCCACTTGAAGAAGATGAATAAGATTAAATATTTTGTGTACTTAGAGTCTGCTGTTGTTGGGACTCATCCTCAGTGTCCGGTAGCGTGGGACGGACAACCCATGAGTAGTCTACTCATGGATGGAGAGAAAGGAGCAGCTTCTGTTCTAATGGAGCACCTGTAGTTAGAAGTCTGACTCGATTCTGATCGCTGAAGAAGGAGGGCAGTGCCTTCTGAGATTTGGTTTGGCTTAGTTTTGTCCTACTGTCATTTTCAGCACACTTAGGTTAACTAGACCAGGTCCTACCGTTTAAGTGGTTTCAAACCAATAACAAACATCCATGCCATTGCCAGAATTCGTACCTGGAACTTGTGGTACCTGAGAGCAAAGAGTTAGCCAATGGGCCATCAGGCCACGTATGATCAATGAGGCGGGTCACTATATGACTGAATATTTTTAACACTACTAAATAGGAATCTTATATAGAGGTTTAGCACATTATTGACATAATATATATATATATATATATAATCTCATGTAAAATGAAATACAGAACATTGAATAAAATATTTTTCAAATTTTATTTCTCTATTGAACTAAAACTGATCTTTTAATATTTCATCAAAATCTCAATGTCTTTAAAAAAATTAATAAATTTTCTTTTTAAAATAAAACGGTCAACATGCGATGTAAATCTGTGATCTGTCCATTTTTTGTCTCATATGACTCTGCTCTTTGAGATATTAAGAAAAATAAAAAACTATTCATTCCTGACATACATTCATCGCAAGCAATCCGATTTTGTTTCACTGCGAAATCACTCTCTTTCACTGTTTTCTCCCATTATGTCCATGTCAGTGATTCCCTTTCTCCCACATCTGTGGAGTCATCGGTGCGCCCACCATTCGGGCCGATCATCTGGAGGGGATTTTTAATTTAAAACTAATCCTCTTACGCAAGTGAATGCACTGCGACTTCTT